>HG710913.1:9282-35222 GCA_000499725.1 Eimeria brunetti
GCATACGACAGTAGTTGACTGTGCCTAGGAACTGGCATATTTGCGTCTCGTTCTCCAACACCTCGGGCCACGCTTTGATGGCTTGTATCTTATCTGCTGCGGGCTTAATGCCCTCGGCATTGATTGTATAACCCAGGTAGGTAAGCTCCCGCTTCGCAAACTTGCACTTAGAGAACTTTGGGTAAAATTGCTGATCGAGGAAAATACGTAGCACTTGTTGAAGGAGGGTAACGTGACTGGGAAGGTCTGGGCTGTAGATGAGGACATCATCGAGGTACGCGATGACTCCCTGACCTAATAAAGGCTGTAGGTAGGCATTGATATTGGTTTGAAAGGTAGCGGGCGCGCCCTTGAGGCCAAAGGGCATGACCTTGTACTCGAATAGCCCCATAACAGAACGGAAAGCTGTCTTCCACCTGTCCTCCTTAGCCATCCTTATCTGATGAAATCCTGACTCGAGGTCAAGGGTAGAAAAGTATTGGGCACCCCCTAACATCTCGAGAATCGTTTGAATAGCGTGAAGGGGAAAGTCAGGCGCGATCGTAAGGGCGTTCAGCTCCTGATAATTGACCACCATACGCATCTTACGCTCGCCGGTTCCATCGCTACGCTTATCTACAATAATCGTAGGTGCGCAAATGGGAGAGTAAGTAGGGCCAATCCACCCATTAGCCGACAGTTTAGCTATCTCCTGCTTGTGGAATTGAAGCTGCTCGGGGGTCATGCGGTAGATCGCAGACTTCGTAGGGTGCTTTCCTGGCACGAGAAGAATACGATGATCATGTGGGCGCTTCGGTGGCAGTCCTGTAGGAAGTTTATCCGGAAAGACCGCACGGTGAGCACACAACACGTCTAGTATCGCGCGCGGAGTTGCCTGCGCCTCCGCGGACGTTAACCACGTATCGAATTGCGAGTACTCTAGTTTGGCCGTTGACCAAGGGGATATCTCCTCATCATGGGGAAGAGCGGGAGGGAGTGGAGCTTTAAGACACTGCTGTTGGGGGTTTGGAGAAGAGGCTTCGACCATAGCACAACAGAGGGCCCCATGCCGTTCCTCCACTAGCCGCAGAGCCACGTGCGACTCCATCGCGGGAAGAACTAATATAGCATAGAGTCCTTGAAGAGGGTGGCTTATGCAGGCTGTGCTCTCAGTAGCCTGTTGTATCAGACCAGCGACCCCTGCCTTCCGTTTGCGCTTTGAAGGTAACTTGTACCTCTTGGAGGGCGGGCGTAGAAGTGCCGTAGCCTCCTCCCTAGTCATGTCCGCTACCTGCTTAGCCAGTATATTATATGCCTGCTCCGCTGGGGTCCGTTGACGCATCCCTTGAGTACTGCCCTTCCGTTGTTTGACATCGTTGGCACGAACAACAGGTTGATCACACCACTGGCCATTCACATATGTACGTAGTTTATCAGACTGAAAATACCACGCCACCCGGTGATTAGTCAGCCAATCAAGCCCCACCACCAGGTCATATGGTACAGGCCCGACTAAGAAATCACCGGCTAAGCGGGTAGCCCCACACCACATCGTGAGTCCCTTCACCACGTGATCTATCCTCAACTGCGCACCGTTAGCTACTGTGAACACACATTCCTCAGGCAGCCTCCTCACTTTCATCTGTAGATGTTCTACCGCCCCTGGACTAATGAAGCTCCTTGAGGCGCCGATATCTAAAAGAGCTTCGCATTGGCTGCCGGCCACTTCGTCCCTTAACGTGGCTGTCATACCCACACTACACAGAGTCCCGTTGGAAGTGGTGTCTTCCTGCGCTCGGTGCTCGCGCCACCACTGTTGCTCTTCAGTGCTCGTGTCCCGCTGACAATTCCGATCTGCTGCGACGCCTTCTAGGTCTCTGCTGTGGTCCCGTTTACGCATATGCTCTTCCTCAACTAGCAGCGTAGTCCCTGTGTGAGACTGGACTGCCAAGGGTTGCTGGTTCTCCCCCATGTCCTGACCCTCGGCGTTCACCTGCACCTCTCTACCAAACAGCTTCTTGCCCCAATCTGGGGAGACTGGGATGGAGTTAGGCCCTGACGCTACTGCGCACATTGCACTTTTACCACTCATAGACCGCCTAGCACGCTCGTCTCCCTTAACGGCTAGGCTCGTTCGTTTAAATGCCCCGATTGGTCCGGGGCCGCATTTGCTGCTGCCTGGGCTGTCTGACGGGCTCTGCTCTAGGTCGAGCCGGCGTAGGACAGTCTCTAGCGTAGTGATCCCGGCCCCCACATCTGGAGTACGTTTCCCCAGTCCGTCGCGCCACACCATTGCGGGGCGGACAGTACCTGCTCACATGTTCCCTTCCGCTGCACGCGTAACAGCGTGAGTCCGTAGTGTCATTCCGTCTGTTTCCCCTGCTAGCCCTTTCGCTTTGTAGACCCGGCTCTCGTCCCCCGTTAGCCCATCTACGCCTGGCGTCCTCTAAGTCCCTCTGGAATCGGAGGCGGTCTTCGCATGAATCCCTCCATGGTGCCGCCGTAGTAGCCAGTGCTGCGGCTGCTTCCTGCCAGTCCGCGAATTTCCTTGTTCCACCTCGAGTTATCTCTCGGTATATTTCTACCGGTAGGTTGGCCAAATAGTAACCCACCAACAGGTCTGGTGCTATCGATACCCCTTGGGCCACGATGGCCGCAGAACGCGCAGAGTATGCGTGGTGATCACCCCGCCACACATTCTCGGCTATCATCACTTTCATCCTTTCTTTTGTTATGTTACAGAATTGCGCACAGAATTGCTGCCTCAGATGTTCCCAATCCGTCAGTGGTACTCCCGTACGACAAAAATACAACCAGTAACCCAAGGCGTCGCCCGTCAGATATCTTTTGAGTTCTTCTCCCCACTGCCGAGCTTCCAGCCCTCGTTCAACGAAATCTATCTCCACAAGGTCGAGGAAATTCCTCATGCTCTTGCCGTCCTCGAACCCTATGGCCCTCTGGGGCGTATGTCCTAACCCCAGTGCCATCTGAGCTGCAAATTGCCGGAATAACTCTGCCATCCCCGGTTCCATCCAGGCTTGACTCATTCTAGGTTCTTTGCGTCCTCCAACGTCACGGTCCCGGTTTCTCGGTATCGGTCGGCCTACCCCTGCGGTGGGTTGGCTGATGTCGCGACCTGGTTCTGTTCGCTTCGATTCAATAGGGTGCCCCGCGGTTTCTTTACTAGATACAACTATATTCGGCATTCCTGCGTTCGGTTCTAGTGGAAGTTGTACCACTTTTCCGTTGCGTAGGTGCATGTCCATCCCCGTGTTTCACTTAGGTGCGCAGGTCACTTCGGATTTTGTGAAAGGAAAGGATCTCCCCCTTTAAATCGAGCTCAATAATTTTCTCATTTTATTCCAATTTTAGATCCCGGAACAGCCCCCAAATGTAGTGAACAGCTGGCCTTCTCTGTTACTACGTATGTACCCTAAGCTATCTAGACTTGGTGCACGCTCTGCATCTATTATCAGCGAATCCCTAATTACGCTACTCTACAACAATATAATATAAAAAGCTTAATATATATGAGTTCATATGATTATAAGGAAAGAAAACCCCAAAATAATAGAACTGACTGTTGAACCTCGCTGAGGGTCAGTGCCTGAGTCACGGCGCCAACCTCGCACCCAGCCCCACACCCGGTGCCGGCTAGCGAGCACACTGTTCCCTTTTATGCTTTCCTTATATCTAAAAGTGCCTTACACCTTAAAATATTCTATATTATTTATGCCTTTTCACGTTACTAAGCCTCGAGGGGTGACGTCGAAGGTCCATTGTAGTGCCATGCACTACAACAGTCCCTGTGATGAGCGCGTAGTTACCGAGGCGTCCCGAAGCCCCATTAGTCCTAAGGCTGTGGGATGTCTGCAGCTTGACATGCGCCATCCCCCAAAAGAGTGTATGTTCACAATAAATAACGGTGCGCAGTTGCGTATTGATCGCCTCATGAAGGGGTTAAAAACGACGTGTGCACGTGAAAGTTTCTCGGGAGATTTCGCGAGATTTCCTGGTATACCCTGTCCCGTACGCTGTAGCGATGGGGCTTCGGTGCCTCACTGAGCATCAGGTAGCTTGGTATTTTGAGTCCAACAAGCTGCGAGCCTGTTTGGACGACAGGTGGTGTGAGCTACCTATTGTCTAAACGTGTGGCGGCAAGGGGGCAATGTAGAGTACCCCACCATCCAGGGGTAGTGGAACAGCCTAATCGTGACACAACAAAGGAAGATAAAAGGCGAGAAGGGATCTTATTAGCCGGAAACCTCGCAACATGGGATAGGGAGCACAGCCGGGGGAAGTTATAGTGCACGAGCACTACAATGAATCTTATATGATGATTCGAGTGGCCGGAACTAGGAAAGAACATTAATTAAGATATAGTAGTTGTAAAATAGCTTGCCTCCTGGGAGGAAATACGGCCTGTAGGCTACGAGGACCCAGCAGCTCGCCAGCGGGTAGGGGTTGCCTGAGGGGCCGACTGCGTGGCTGAGGCACTGACCCGCTAAAGCGGGTCAGCAGCCAGACATAGCTGTTCCGGTCTCTTTTCCTCTTTAAGGCTGACTGGATTCTGTGGTAGGGTTTACTTAGTTATATGTTGGGCGGTTTAAAGGAAAGGTATTTATTTTTGGTACGTATTTGTCAGGGGGCACCTGGTAATTAGATACGTGATCATGTGTAGTCGCAGCAGAGGGCGTTGCGTACTACAGCCCTCGCGTGTTAGTTGTCCTCCGTTGCAGAGCTTAGCGAGAACCGAATCCCCGTGAATATTTAAGGAATAGGATGAAGGCAACTTGGAGAGGGAAAATGAATCATTGCAGATGAGAGTGCTTGCCAAAGAACACCATGGCTGACCTGTACTGTGCCGGGAGAGTGCGCTGTTAACCATGTTGGCGGTTCCCTTGATATATTTTCTGGGGAAGGGTGTTCTGTGAGTCGGCAAAGGCACCAAGCAAGTCGCTCGTTGCTGTATATTTTAGGGAAAATTGTTTTTCGTGTGTGTCAGGGATTGATGATTTGACTGTACGGTGAAGTGCCAGACGCCTAACCAACGTGAACGCTTCTTTATTTCCCCCTACTACACGTTGAGCTCGTTCCCATGCACCGGATTGTTCTGTCCTTTTTCTGAGAAACGATGTAAGCAGGAGGCATTTATTTGATGCCTTTCCGGGTCTTAATTGCCCTTTCGCTGGCAGCGGGTGTTAGGAAGAAACCCTTCCCGAAATCAGGAAGCACGAGTACTGAAGACGGTTTCAGGCGCCGGATGATGGTTCTCTAGGCTTCATCTTCTCTCTTTGTCCAGCTAAGTTGTTTACGCTTTTCAAATAGACCCGGTATGCGAGTGGTGATGCGGACGAATACAGGATTGAAGTTTGGGTAGTGTGATGGGAGACTAAAAACTTCTGAATGTCTATGCCCGTCTACAGGAGTAGGCGCCACTTCTGAATCACCCCTATCTTCGCGGGGTATAATTGGGCTCCTGCTGCAGAGAAACGACACCCTAAGCGACTAAATGTTTGCATGAAGGACGAGCACTTTTGTGCCTTAACGAAACACTGCCTATCGTGTTGCGGCTATAGCAGCTGCAGAGCATGCCGCAGGCGCTCCAAGTGCTCCTGGACATCCGCATATTCTGGCTGAACACAAGCACATAACCTGTACATACTACCATACATCGCTGGTTGAATGGCAAGCAGAATCTTTGAAGGACCTGTTGCTGCACTGCTGCAGCGATTCACAAACGGAAAAGGCATATTCTTCCTCTCGATTATGCTCCTGCTGTGCAGGTCTTGGCATGACACGTTGTTGGTATGTGTTGGAATCCACAAAAACGCCTGAGTAGAGCTAAATGAAAAATGTACTGCGTAATCCTGTAAACAGTTGAAAAGTACGCCCATTCCGGACATTGGAAACATTTGTTTTATCGTGATTTAGGGCCTTGATTCCGATGCACATGCGCCACCTGCTCGTTTGCTTCGCCAACACCGGATTGCGAGAAAATGCGATGGTTGACGGTTAAATCTTGCCTTTTTCCTAGCATTTTGTTTGCTTACCGGTTGACTTGTTCTTCAAGATGTGGAAATCATCGGTACTTAAAAATAATGAGCGCACGTTCTAGCAGCTCACACTGTAGAACCTTATCTAAGCAGATAGCCGCCAGGAATTACCTCCAAACAATTGACAGTGTAAAACTACACATAAGCAACTGACAGTGGAAGTGTGGTGTAGTGAGCTTTCACTACAATCACGGCAGCAATGCTAACCTAGCAATTTGCCGTGCTCTTTCTGTCCTGCACGAACACTACAATGGGCTCTCGCACAATATGAATATAGCAAAATATGAAGAATACTTAGTACTTAATAGGGAACTTTTAGACCACATTTGCGGTCGAATGGGCAAGTAGTGCCTACAGCTCTGGCGGACCCGCGGCACTAGCCTATTAGAGGATGAGTCGCGCAGCCAGTCCTCCCCAAATGGAGGGCGGGCCGCGAAATTTATATAGAAACCGGTTTTTTGACTTTTAATAATTGCAACTGGATGTTTTATAATTTCTAGGAAGGTACTGTTGTGTCGTTTCGTAACCTGACTCAGGATGTGCCAGGCCGAGACATACGTGCACCTATGCAACGGAAAAGATACTACGCGGTAACCTAGGCTTGGACCCGAAAAGGAGAGAGTTCCTGTAAGAATCAGAGAGTGAATTGGGTGCAGAGGATGAGGAAACACCCATCGCTCCGCCAAAGAGACTTTTCCACCATAATTCAAGGTTATGCTCACACGACCTACACACGATGGCGCCTGATGAGGAGCCGCCGCACAAGTTTAACAGTAGGATAGTGCCTAAAGGCGGCAGGCTGAACAGGAAACAGCAGAGGCGATATGCCGGGCACCATCGTATAAACATAGGTAATATGCGAGCCGCACACACAGTAAACGCTGACGAGATGACACTGATAGCAAGCACAAAATGTACATATGCACAAAAGAAAAACGAAAACAAAAACAAAGAGGAAATTATAAATATAAATATATAGTAGTAGTAACAATAATAATAATAATGAAGAAAACAAACCAAACAAAGAAATGACGAAAAAACGAAAAAGAAAACAAGGGGGGAAATAAAATAAAATAAGGCCAAATGAAATAAAATAAACAAGTAAACACATACATAACATAAATACTCAGCCAAACAAATGCATAGTTACATAAATAAGTAGGCGAATAAATGCGTAGCTAGTTAATTCAGTATCCATATAACTACATAGATGAATGAGCAAATAAATAAATAAATACAGAGATAATACATAAATCGTGAACAAGATTAGTCAATGCATAAACAAATAAACACCTAAATAGATACATAAATAAACACTTGCAGGAACAACAAATAAATACATGAACAAACAAATAGGAGGGCTGAATAAATAAAAAAATAACGATATAGATAAGATAAATAAGAAGTAAATTATTAAATATGTAAGACAGAAATAACAGTGTAATATTTACATAGGATGGTCAAGCAGAGGAAAAACGCCCAGTAAATTAGAACGGATCCTAGCCACAAGGCACAAATACATAGTTCGATGAGGAAATACCTGATGTAGGAAGCGAACACTATAAAGGTACTACTCTTATTCTAGGCGAGCTGAGAGTAGTTCCCTCTAGTCAAATGTAGCAGAGAACACAACCTGTGACTAGGGACTAACGCCCGCAGCACATGCCATGACGTTGTAAACGATAGAGGGAAGATTCACATACGCATACACGTAGGACTTAGTTTGGTTAGTTGTAAACACACACAGATATACCAACTCGACTGATACCCGGCGAATCAAAATCGCGAGGAGAAACAGCTCTTCCCCGCACAAACAGGAATATAAGGAGGTGGGAAATAGATAGCAGAAGGTATACAATGACACTAAGACTGACGGAGTGAATAGGCGAGTCGCTTAGAAAGCAGGAATCCGAAGTAACACACGCACGTACTCCAGAACAGCAGCGCACAGAGCACCACGCACTAGGAGCTATACTAGGCATTCAAAACATCTAGTAGAGGCCCACACCAAAGCACAAGACATCAGAAAGGAGACAAGACGAGCTAGAGGACCGCATATTGAGGTATCGAGCAAGTAGGAGAAGGCGGGAAGCGTACCCAGAAGCACAAACAGGTGGGCAAGACGGTAGGTAGCTCCACGACCCCAGCAGCTCGGAACCACCTAGAGTACTAGCAGTGAATCCAAAAGGAGAGAGGGATATTGCGGGAGAGCTAGGGAAACTCCATAGTAGGGAGGCAGGTTCAGCCGACATAGGGGGGAAAGTTGTAATGCACGGGCACTACAATGGAGTCTCCGCGTCTGGCGCGTGCATTCGTTATAGAGCACAATATAAAGAATACTTCGCATTTAATGGGGAAATTTTAGACCACAATTGTGTCCGAGTGGGCAAGTAGTGCCTACAGCCCTTAGGGGTTTGGGCTGGCGGACCCGCGACACTCTCCTCTTAGAAGGTGAGGTGTGCAGCTCGTCCTCACTTTGGGGAGAGGGAACTTATATAGAAACCGGTTTTTTGGACTTTCAGCGATCGGAGTCCGGTGTTTTCCAGTTTCTAGGAAGGTATCCGCAGAGGTAGGATTTAGATATTTAGTGTGCACCTAAGTTGCGCTGGCATGATATCCACGTAGTGTCAATTATGTGACTGAGCTGTTCCCCACAGGCTGTGCTCATAAAAAGCTTGCTAACGTGTAGGAACGTGTCGGTTGTCACTTACTGAGTAGGTACTCAGTGGGTTTCTTTGTTAGTAAATATTAAGCGTGAGAGTGCCTTCACAGTGAGTAGGCTACTGCGGCACATGCTGGACTGTCCCCTCTTCCCAGCCCCACCCCCAACCCTTTGGGCCGTCGCGCCGGGACGTATGGGGACAGCATAACATCCCCTTGCTCTTGAGTAAGGAGCTATGGGACTATTTTGAAGCCTTGATTCGGCTTATTTTACTGGCTAACAATGTATCGGGAACCTTTACAGGCTCGGTATAACTCTGCTTGAGGCAGAGAGACAAGGGAAGCTCGCCGGGACGCTTGCAGTGGGAAAACAAGGTTGCGCCCTACAGACGGGTACCATTCGTCACTGTGATTTTATCACAGTGACGCGATTTTATCTCAACATGTTCTAAAGCGAGGTCAGAAGTAAATAGGGACTGAACTCTCGCTCACCAACAGCCTGCACTAGCCTCCAGTCCCGCTAGCCATCTTAGTTCCTTGCTACACCATCGTGTGAGGGGACTTAGGACATTAACGGTAAATCACTAAGTGACTTCCGCTTGTGATTGTGCTGTCATTGGGGGTACAAATGGCATTTGCACAGCTGGGGTACTCTTTCGTTGCTCACTGGTGAGTGTGGAGGCCGTTCCCAAGGGTGCTAAGATCCCTAGCGCCCCGAACTTTCCATTGTTGGCAGGGAAAGAGGAGTTTTTCACATGTGATACATTAATGTAACTGACATTAGATGTTGCTGCTGTTCGAGAGCAGACCCCTGTTGGGCTGAGCCGCTCTGGCTGGAGGATATTGGAGCAGCTTGGGCTTGTGTGACTTGCGGGAGCGCAAATTGCACAACGCCATGTTGCTACCTGAGCTCGGCAAAGCTTGTTTTTGCTGTGATGATCGCTCGCTGCCTTCTCCAGAAAGCATGCACGAAGACCCGAAACCGTCTATTCTGCGTGTTTGCGGCTTAGGGCTCTTCTCCAGTTGGATATGATGTAGTAGGAGTGGCGGTTACGGCGATTATTGCGTTTTCTTAAGGATGCAAGCAGTGCAGACAAAGCTGCTCGCTTGCTGCAGCTCATCTGGGTTAATCAGTTAGCTGTCACTAACCAAGCACCTGATAGTCGAGGAGGTGTTGATAACCGCAAGAGCAACGAACTGTTTATCACCATCGTAGCTCATATACGAATCGTCCTCTACATCTGCAGCTATAGCAGTTGGATATCACTTTTTAATCAGTGCTGTTGCCCCAGTCTAATGGCGTCGTTTTCTGTATGTTATGGCTTAGTTGAGGTTTTTGCCTTGTTCGTTTGGTATTGATTTGAATTTTGTAGGAGGTACACGTGCGAAGTGATGAAATTTACCGTTTGGACGACTGGACGTTACAGCGGCTGTCTGTGCAGGCCCCGCTCTTAAACAGTAGAGCTTGTGCCATGAGCTGCAACCCACAAACCCCTTGCATTTATGGTCACATTGAAAAACTTCGGAAGCCGTTCACGACCGTATGGCTAAACTTGCCAGTAGTCACATCAGGCTCCGAGGTTAAGGTCAAGACTTTATAGTATGATGGCTTTCGTGGGCTTATGATCTTAAATGGTGAAGGAGGTGAGCACCGCTTCCTCTCGTTTTTGCCCTAGTCGGGAAGGTACCGGAAGTTAAGTTAGCAGGCCTGCGATGAAGTGCTCTAGGTTACATGTCCCACAACTATGAAAAACCAAAAGCGCCGATGCCAGTTTTTCTGCTGCGACGCACTCTGACTATTCTACCCGACAAAAGCCACCTTGTTGAAATGTGTAAACAAGTAATAAAAGCTTGCGTCTTGCAGCTGCGGCGTCATTATGGTTCACGTTACATCGCACAAGCTGGAATGCTCTGAGCAACTAAAACTCTTGAGCACAGCGTGCCCAGGCAGAGAACAGCAACTGTCCGCATAACGCCTCTAGAAACACTCAATTACAAATGTGGTCCACATTACTATTAGATGAGAACGCGAGAAACCGCACAACTCTAATGCCGCTACAGTAACTGGTGTGCATCTGGACCAGGAACGTCTCCCGCCTAAGTATTCAGACGAAATAGTGGAAGGCTGCGCCAGCGCCGTGGTCACAGAATGTATACTGCTTCTGTGAAATGCCTACCTGGCCTGCATAGTTCTACCATGTCTAAGGCAATACAGTGGCTGAGGGATAAGCAAGGCGAACCCTACATCATGGTCCATGGGACTCAGAGGAGGCTAACAAGAATAGCATTGTCAGTACAAAAAACGGAATGTAACGGAGGCAGCTGCAGTGAAGTCAGTGCTCACTGGAGCAACTGCAAAACTGGAAGCTGTTCGCATTTCTGCATTCTAGGCGGCTAAGCCATTGCCTCGCATCCCTCATGCATTGATGATGCCCCTATCATGCTTAATATTTTCAATGGTCTTTCACAGCCTGTATTGAATGCAGGAGCCGTCATGCATCCTATGCAAAGTGCCCGCTTGACGGTCTCACCTGGGGGTGTGTTCTGGAACACACCCTTAAGCTTCCTCATACCTCGGGTCCGAAAAAAAATAATTGCTGTACAAGCGGAGCAGCTAAGCGTCCACTGTCATACAGAGGCCAAGATCAGAACGACGTTGCACGTTCGTCCTGCAAGCACACATACAAAAAAAGCAGAATAGGCCCTGCGCTGAAACAGCGGTAACATGTAACTGGCCAGAACGCACTCCGCTGACAGCTAAAATCGCACGTTGCACAGAGCTCGTTGGAATGCGAAGCCTTGCTAGAGCTCCACTCAGGAAAAGAGATAAGAAGGGCCGCGTAACCTTCGCACGCAGTGCCGTCGAGGACATTCCAAATCGTGGGTACAGCTCCAGAGGTCCCCACTAAGGGCCACAGCGTTTCCTGCTCCTTGCTCCACAGGTTTCCACTAAGGGCCAGAGCGTTTCCTACAACTTGAGTGGAGTGGCAGAAGCCCTGAACGATCGCGTGTCTGTCCAAATTGTGGAAAGGCGCCAAGCCCAATGCATGCTACCTCTACTTCGCCATGCGCCTGCTGTGAGACCCAGCACGTTTACAGGCATAGTGACGGCATTTTTGTTATCAGAAACACATCATAACCCTCCATTTCTGTAGGACGCTGACTGCTCAGGTACCAGCCAACAGAGGCGGGAGTCATGGGCTACCATCGAACTTGGCACATACTGCCTGAATGAAACAAATAACCAGGAAGCAGGAAATTTTTGGCTCATATCAAGACCTGCTATATAGAGCTACTATACTAACGCTACCTTGCTGTGGATCACAGGTGCATCTGCTCAGGCAACCCGACACGATGACCAGAGACCTTGCACATGGTGATGTCACGTACCTCCTATGAATTGCAAGTGGGTGAGAGTAGGTCCAGCCACGACTCCTTCAACATGAGCGCTAATGTTTCGGCAGCCCTCACCAAGTGAAGCAAGGCAGTCTACTGAAGGGATAAAGGCAGCTTTTCAACGTCTGATTAACAGCTGGTCCTTGTGTTTCTAAGTCCTGCCGTGGCTCAGAGTCCGCACGTGGCCTTTCTGGGGAGCACAGGTGCATCTGCTCAAGCCACCCGACAGGATGACCAAAGCTTTTGCACATGGTGATGTCACGTACCTCCTATGAATTGCAAATGGGTGAGAGTAGATCCAGCCATTACTCCTCTTTGGCGTGTGAGCGCAAACGTTTTGAGAGGCCTCAACAAGTGAAGCAGGACAGTCTACTGAAGGGGTAAAGGCAGCATTTCAACTTCTGAGTAAGGGCTGGGCTTTGTGTTTCACAGGCTTGCATTTGCTCAGAGTCAACGTTCCTCAAGCTAAGGGAGCAGTGAAATGCTGCTACTGCAATTCGCCGTTCCGCCTGCGGCGTCACAGTGGAGGGGCCGCTTCCTCGCTCTTCCCTGGCCCCTTGACCGCCAAGCGGGAAAGCGCTGGGTGGGGGGCATTTTTGTGTGGCCCGCGGATCATCGTGCGCGCGTGAGCGCATGCACTTGGCACGCACAGTCTGTTGAGATCGGTATCCTAGAGAATATGACAGTTTACCTGAATAACTGTATACGTGCGTATATCTCTATATGGCTCCGAGGCATTCCCATTTTAGGAAGGAGGCGCATGTGACCATCGCGGTAAGCATGAAGTGGCCACCGCACGTAATACTGGACATTGTGTGCACGTGACGCGCAACTCGTCCCGAAGCCAGTGCAGTCGAGACCAGGTGCACCAGCCTTAACCAAAGATCTACCATGTTTTGATTTTGTAAAGGCCAAGGAAGGTTACCGTGAAGGCCCCTCGTATCTTGAAAAATACTGCAGATATCGCGAACACACTGTGTGTCAGGGTTTGCTTGTAGGTGAGCAAAGTACCGCTTTGCAGTCAGCTGGTTTGTGGACGCGTACAAAAACTGTTATATAATGACTGGTAAAGATACCAAGGCGATAGGTGTGGGATATACGGCAGAGATTTGTGCAGCTTCTCAGGGTCCCGTCATACGAAAGTGCCCACATGCCTTGTAGCAAGAGATCAGAGCGGCGCGAAGCAACCAGGTCTACTGCTGCTTCCAAATTCTCGATCGTGAAGAAACCTTCTGTTCCTTTGTTGGAGAGTGAGTGACGCGACGGGAAGGGCCTTGGGAAAGGAGTGTTCTCCCTGATCATACAGATGTATTGATCCCGATATAGGCTACGGACTCGCACGTTTGTCTGGAGAACGTACTTGCGAAGCTTGCCAGCCTGATAGCCTGAGTGGGTGGCTAGCTGTGAATCGGTATGAGAGTCTAGCGATACATATAACCTGTGCACAGGTTGATAACGGCGAAACGTACTGGTCGGCTAGTTGCTCAATTCTGTGGCCCCCAATTTACGGCGATTGGCATGTGCGAACAGGACTGATTGTGGGGCGTTTTGCTCTGCAGGGCGTCCATGTGCGCCATGCATTTTAGATGTGCACGAGCACTTCAGCTATTGGCTCTCTATTGCCCACAACGCGCTCCCAGATGTAAGCGGCCACTGCTCGGCTTCCACTAATCATTTCTGTTTGGTTTATACTGATCTCTCAGCATGATGCGTGCATCCATCGGTACTGCAAAACACCATCTGAATGTGTCACACCCAACGTGTCCGACCTCCACTTGCCCATGCACCTGCTGTGGGACCCAGCATGTTGACAGGCGTAGTGACGGCATTTCCGCCACCAGAAGCACATCATCTCCCTCCATTCCTGGAGTTGGCTGAGTGCTCAGGCAGCTCCAAACACAGGCAGCAGACGTGGGATACCACCGAACGTGGTACTCACTGTCTGAGAAAAACAAATAACCGGGATCAGGTTTATATTGAGAGCTGCTGTACTGATGTTACCTTTTTGTGGGGCAAAGATGCATCTGCTCAGGCCAGCTAAAAAGAACCCAGAGCGCTTGCAGCTCGTGCTGTGACATACCTCCTGTGGATTGCAAGTGGGTGGGAGTAGGTCCAGCCATTACGCCTGTTTGACGTGCGAGCGGTAGTGCTTAGAGGGCCCTCAAGAAGTGAAGCAAGGCAGTCTGCTGAAGGGGTAGAAGCAGCTTTGCAACGTCTGAGTAAGGGCTGGCCCTTGTGTTTCTAAGTCCTGCTGTGGCTCAGAGTCAGCGTTCCTCAGGCTAAGGGAACAGCGGGATTCTGCGATTGCAATTCCCAACTGACTGGCAAGCGGGAAGGCGCTGCGTGATGGACACTGTTGTGTAGCCCGCGGATCATCGTGCGCAGATGCACTTGGCACGCACTGTCTGTTGAGATCGATCTGCTGCAGAGTATGACAGCTTTCCTGAATAACTCCAGTCGCGTATATACCTCCATATGGCTCTGAGTCATCCATGTTGTAGGAAAGAGGCACATGTGACCGTCCCGGTTAGCATGGAGTGGCCACGGGACATAAGACGGGATCTGGCGCGCAATTCGTGCTAAAGGCCGTGCATTCGAAACCAGTTGCACCAGCCTTAACCAACGATCTACGATATTATGATTCTGTAAAACCTGATGCAGTCAGAATTGGCCTCATTCACTCGGCTCCTATCTTGAAAAAACACTGTAAAGGTCGCGAACACTCTGTGTCACGGTTCCCGTGTGGGTCAGCAAAGTATCTTTTTGCAGTCAGCTGGTTTGTGGACGCGTACGAAAGCTGTAATGTGATGACTGGCAAAGAAAGCAGCGCGATAGCTGTGCGATACATGGCAGAAGTTTGTGCAGCGTCTCAGGGTCCCGCCATACAAAAGTGCCTACATGCATTGTATCAAGAGATCAGAGCGGCGCTATGCAACCAGGTCTACTGCTCCTTCCAAATTCTCGATCGTGAAGAAACCTTCTGTTTCTTTGTTGGCGAGTGAGTGGTGTGACGGGAAGGACCTTGGGAAAGGAGCGTTCACCCTGGCCATATAGATGTATTAAGCCCGAAACAAGCTACGGATTTGCACGCTTGTCTGGACAGCGTATTTGCGAAACACGTTAGCCTGAGTGGGTGGCTAGCTGTGAATCGCTGTGGGAGTGTAGCGACACATCTAGCCTGCGAAAAGGTTGATCCCAGAGAAACGTAGTTGTTGGCTAGCTGCTCATTTCTGTGGTCCACAGTTTACGGTGACTGGGTTGTGTAAAAAAAGGTGATGCTGAGGCCTTTTGCTGTGCAAGGCGTCGATGTGTCCCATGCGTTTTAGACGTGCAGCAGCATTTCAGATATTGGCGTTCTACTGCACACAGGGCTGCAAAGAACGCGCATCTAGATGTAGACGGCAGCTACTCAGCTGTCAACAAACATTTCTGTCTGGTGTATGCTTGCCTTTCAGCATGATGCCCGCACTCACATGTATTGAAAGACACCTGAGTGTACCAAACGCAATCTGCCCTACCCCCAGTTCGCCCTGCACCTGCTGTGGAATAGAACATGTTTTCTGGCATAGTGTCAGCATTTTCGCCATCAGAAACACATCATAACCCTGCATTTCTCTGATGAGCGGACTCCTCAGTCAGCTCCCAACAGAGGTCGGAGACATGAGCTACCATCGAACTTGGCACTCACTGCCTGAATGAAGGAAATCACCGGGAAGCAGTGCAGTTTTGTTTACATTCAGATAGCCGTACCACCGTTACCTTTCTGTGGAGCACAGGTGCATCTGCGAAGGGACCCCAACACGATAATGAGCGCTCTTGCGCATGGTGATGTCACGTACCTCCTATGAATTGCAAGTGGGTGAGAGTAGGTCCAGCCATGACTCCTGTTTGACGTGTGAGCGCTAATGTTTCGAGAGCTTTAACCAAGTGGAGCAAGGCAGTCTACTGATCAAATAAACGCAGTTCTTCAATGTCTGAGTAAGGGCTGGTCCTTGTGTTTCTATGCCCCGCTGTGGCTCAGAGTCTGCATTCCTCATGCTGTACTAACGTGACCTTTTTGGGGAGCACAGGTGCATCTGCTCAAGCCACCCGACAGGATGACCAAAGTTCTTGCACATGGTGATGTCACGTACCTCCTATGAATTGCAAGTGGGTGACAGTAGGTCCAGCCATGACTCCTGTTTGACGTGTGAGCGTTAATGTTTCGACAGCCCTCAACAAGTGAAGTAAGGCAGTCTACTGAAGGGATAAAGGCAGCTTTTCAACGTCTGAGTAAGGGCTGGCCCATGTGTTTCTAAGTCCGGCATTTGCTCAGAGTCAACGTTCCTCGAGCTAGGGGAGCAGTGAAATGCTGCTACTGCAATTCGCCGTCCCACCTGCAGCGCCACAGTGGAGGGGCCGCTTCCTAGCTCTTCCCTGGCCCCTTGACCAGCAAGCGGGAAGACGCTGGGTGGGGGACATTTTTGTGCGGCCTGCCCATCGTAGTGCGTGCATGCGCGCATGCACTTGGGACGCACAGTCTGTTGACATCGATCCGCTACAGAATACGGCAGGTTTCCTGAATAACTACAGACAAGTATATACCTCTTTGTGGCTCTGAAGTATTCATGTTGTAGGCAAGAGGCGCATGTGGCCGGCCGGGTAAGCATGAAGTGGCCACGGCACGTAATATGGGACATGGCGCACAATTCGTGCTAAAGGCCAGTGCACTTGAGACCAGTTGCACCAGCTTTAACCAAAGATCTACGATGTTATGATTCTGTAAAACCTAGAGCAGTCAGTATTGTCCTCATTCACTTGGCTCATATCTTGAAAAACACTGCAAAGAATGCGAACACTGTGTGTCGCGGTTTGCGTGTGGGTCAGGAAAGTACCGCTTTGCAGTCAGCTGGTTTGTGGACGCGTACGAAAGCTGTAATGTGATGACTGGCAAAGAAAGCGGCGTGATAGTTGTGCAATACATGGCAGAAGTTTGTGCGGCGCCTCAGGGTTCCGTCATACAAAAGTGCCCACATGCCTTGTAGCAAGAGATCAGAGCGGTGCGGTGCAACCACGTGTACTGCTGCTTCCAGATTCTCGATCGTGAAGAAGCCTTCTGTTTCTTTGTTGGCGAGTGAGTGGTGCGACTGCAAGGGCCTTGGGGAAGGAGCGTTCTCCCTGGTCGTACAGATGTATTGATCCCGATATAGGCTACGGACTCGCACGTTTGCCTGGAGAGCGTACTTGCGAAACACGTTAGCCTGAGTGGGTGGCTAGCTGTGAATTGGTATGCGAGTATAGCGATACATATAACCTGTGCACAGGTTGATAACGGCGAAACGTACTGGTTGGCTAGTTGCTCATTTCTGTGGCCCCCAGTTGGCGGTGAGTGGCATGTGTGAACAGGACTGATGGTAAGGTCTTTTGCTTTGCAGGCTGTCCATGCGTCCCATGGGTTTTAGATGTGCAGCATCATTTCAGATGTTGGCGTTCTACAAAGCATCACCTAAATGTGTCACACCGAATCTTTCCGACCGCCACTTCGCCGCTCACCTGCTGTGGGACCCAGCGCGTTGAAAGGCATAGTGGAAGCATTTTCGCTATCAGAAACATATCATCTGCCCTCACTCCTGTGGTGGGGTGACACTTCAGTTAGCTCGCAACACAGGCTACAGATACGGGCTCCCACCGAACTGAGCACGCACGGTCTGAGTTAAAGGAATAGCCCGGAAGCAGTGCAGTTTAGGCTTATATTAAGAGCTTCTATACTAATGGTTCCTTTCTGTGGAGCTCAGGTGCATCTGCCCAGGCCACCTGAAAGGGTGATCGGCGGGCTTAAGGTTGGAGATGCCATATATCTCTTATGGATTGCAAGTGGGTGAGAGTAGATCCAGCCATTACTCCTGTTTGACGTGTGAGCGCTAATGTTTCGAGAGCCTCAACAAGTGAAGCAAAGCAGTCTACTGAAGGGATAAAGGCAGCTTTTCAACGTCTGACTAAGGGCTGGGCTTTGTGTTTTTAAGCCCTCCTGTGGCTCATACGCAACGTACCGCAATCTATGGTAACAGCGGGATGCTATGGAAGCGATTCTCAGCTGACTGAAAAACGGGAAGGCGTTGCATTTGGGGCATTTTCTTGCAGCCCGCTCATCATCGTGCGCGCATGAGCGCATGCACGTGGAACGCACTGCCTGTTGAGATCGGCCTCCTAGGAAATATGACAGCGTTCCTGAACAACTACATATATATATATGTATTTCTCCAGGGCATTCAATTTGTAGAAAGGAAGCGCCTGCGATACTCCCTATAAACACGACAGGGGCACGGCGGCTATTACTAGACACGCCGCGCATGCCAGTGCACCCGAAACTGGTTGCACCCGCCTTAGTTAAAAATCCATGCTTATTTTTGTAGCCCAGAGTTTACGATGAATCTGCATGGTGAAAATGGGTGCACTTGGCGGTGTATGTTCGTTGAAAGCGAAGTATCCCATCGAGCACAAGATGCAAACCTTGTTGGATGCAGCACTATAGACACTGCAAGCCTAGCTCGTACTTCCTGCAGGGAACAAAGGAGTGATTGTTTTACAGCTGCAGTACTCCGAGAGCCGCCTTCGCGTCCTCCAGAGATGATGAGAAATCGCTGCTGCCACTGCTCGACAGCAGCAGGAAACGCTGCAAATAGCGATCCGACATTCAAGCCATCTGCTGGCCCTTCCCTGAGATGTGCCTGTCATGCAGCGCCACACTAAACGAGGAGAATATTTCTGTCTACTGCTCGCACAGAAGGAAACCGCCGAGCGCCCTTCTCTACCTACATCAGCATGCACTGCATGTGCGACTCGAATGAGATTCCTGCATGACGGGTGAGAACCCGCTCCAAACTTTGAAGGAAGTAAGACATTCCTGCAACGGCCACAGATATTGTGGTTGAATTACTAATCTGTGCGTTCACCACATGCACTCGACAGCCAGTTCCTGGAACGTTATCGCGCGCCAATAAGCTTCGTGGTGAAGTTTGTGGAGGGCCAAGGCGCTTGCGGTCAGTCTTCAACCCAAGGCTATCACAGCGCGTGATGCGTAACAAAGGATATCCGCCTGTTTGTAGCGGCTCCGTTGGAAACTCGCAACTATTCCATGCAAGCTGGGGGGTTGACGGAGGTACGGGAAGCTGCATTTGACGTTTTCAAGACACGGAAAAACTCGAATAGCTTAAGATGGGTCGGCGGCTGGTGCGGGCATTGACAGACCTTTACCCACACAGACGTGAGCGTGCCTCCAACTGAGTGGCCTTCTAGATACTGGCACAATTTGCATCGATGCGGTTGCCAGGTTCTCGATCATAAAGCCTTACCTAACTCCAGCCGAACCTGTTAAAGGCTTGTTGGAAATGGCCCCCTAGGGTGCTTGAGTATGGTGCGCACAGTGGGGGATACGACAAAGTGAAGTGGCATTGAACTCGGGACGCACTATCTGTAGCTTGCATTGTCCGGCGAATCGGTGCCGTTTTCTTTTCACTGGAGTGTTATTCGCTGCTGCGGACACTCAGAGCACCACTGATATTTTAGAGCACTTGAACTCCTGACCTAAGAGCACTAGGAGCAAATCACATTCCAAAAAGGATAACTGCGGCTCTTTTGGAACTTTTGGAAACGACCCGTACCACCACCTTTGACCTCAAATGCGGTGCTCACCAAGCCTAGCGCATGCCATCCTACACAAATCCCGTGGCGTCCAAAACTGCGGCAGTCAGTTCTGTGCTCTGACGTCTCGGCAAATGTTTCTGTGCTTTGACGTCTAGTGAACAAGCATCAAGTGAAATCTCAAGTGCCATGTTATGAGCGATTGCAGCCTGGAGCCGTCTCAAAAAGCGAGTGGCGGAGCTTCTCAGAGGTAGTCAAGTCCGCGTTACATTTAAGGTGATGTTTTGCAACGGCAATGGGCGCGCGCATCATGTTGAGAGATCGGCATTGCTCAAACAGAAACAATTATTGACAGCCGACTAGTTGTTGTATGCTTCTCGAAACGCGTAATCTGCACCCATGTAGGCAGTGCAATGCCAGTACCTGCAAAGCTCCTGCACATTTAAAACGAATGTGACACGTAGGCGCCATGCAGGGCAAAAGGCCTTCCGATCAGTCCTGTTCACACAAGGGTGGTCTGCATTGCCAATGCGGGATATTGCCAAGCTACAGGGCCGAAGGGATATTCTCATAAGACAGCATTCTGGTTCCTTGAGTGTTTCGACTATAAAAGCTCCATCTGTTTTGCGACTAGCGACAAGGGGCAGATAGGAAGATTTTCAAGGAGAAGCACTGCACTATAAGATTCAAGAAAGGAAAAGACCGCTCACCCCACCGAGAGGGGCAGGCGCTGCTCACAGGGAACAATACACCAGATAGTACTGCGGCTGCGCTATGTATGCAGAGAAAGAACGCAATTTCAGTAACGCACACGAGAGCGTCCCTTTTTGCTTGCTTCATTAAAACACGCACTTTCTGAAAAGACCGGTAATCCTATATAGGCCGTGGCTGCTCTTGGACTCCAAACGCCATCATTGCTCTCACGCTGTCCGGCAGCAACGAAAACACATGGGGTAGGCCCTGAATCAACAGCGCTAGCGAGCAGCCACAGCACGCACGGCCTGC
Source organism: Eimeria brunetti (assembly GCA_000499725.1). NCBI lineage: Eukaryota > Apicomplexa > Conoidasida > Eucoccidiorida > Eimeriidae > Eimeria > Eimeria brunetti. Next base: position 30,000 of record HG710913.1, read on the forward strand.
GAAGCGTATTTAAATGAGAAATTGTCCACTGATTCCAAGAGCCCAGAGTTGTGTGGAGGGAAATAACTTAAATGCTCGATTCCTGCCTAGGTGAACGAGCACTTCAAGAGCCCCTTGCAGGGCGGAACTCTGCCCGACGTTTTCGCACTTCTTGCACCCCGCGAGGTTCTGTGTGCTTTCAGTGTGACAGCCGAGGAACTACCGTCAAAGAAGTACCTACTGCTGCTGATAGTTTTCGCCACAACTCAACATTCTAGTTTGCACGGCCACAGGTAGGCCGCTGAAGAGAAAAGACTTTCTTTTCGAGAACGCCTTGAAAAGAAGGACGACGGCCCGTATTTATGTAATATACCACTGACGTGAGTCGCACATTATATGTGCGTGGACGCACGTCCTTTACGGACCCATTCCCAGTAGCCCTTAGGCAGCAATGCTTCTGGTAGTTGTGTGTCTCTGCAGGGAAAGGCTCACCCGGTTATCCCAACACAACGCTTGCCCCATGTGCATACAAACAGAAGGCGCACTACCTGTTGAATGTGGCTATAAATCTTGGATATATTTAACGAAGCGCATAGAACGCAGGGTAATAGTCACACTCGCGGCAGAGAGCAAGCAGCATCATTTTTGCAGTGTGTTTGTTCGCCATGCGTGACACTAAACACAAGGCTCACTGCCTGTAGAGACCAGTTGGTTGATAGAGCACCTGAATTGCTTTTCCGTAGATAAAATTTCCAAATGACGACGACGATGCGTATTGCTGTCGGCACTATTTGGGGGCGCAGCTACATTTGTGCAATGTTTCATGATCTTCAGTCACCTAACTATGAAGAGCATAGAACACCAGACCCTTGATTGCGACAGCGTTAGCCGACCAGCTACAGGCAAATTGCAAGGTGCCATGGGAACCGGGTATTCCCGTGGACCAGTGATACGGTTAGCAAGACGCACCTCCTGCGAAGCGCATTCGACTGCAATTCGCAGGAGTGTCCCTATGCATTTGGGCGTTGCGAGTTAAGGTCCGCGCCATGAAAATTACGATTTCGAACCACCGATGCTGCTGCAGAAGGTGATTTAAGCCCTTAGCACTGAAAATACTACGCACAACCCATGATTAATTGCACACTTCTGACGGTCGGCCTGAATATTCTATTTCGCTGTTGGGACAATTTGTTTAGTCACCCTGTGACAATGCCAAAAGCACAGGCGGCCTGCCAAACACACCCGTAGATCACCTTGCGTGCCAGCGAAAACAGAACGTACTTCCTGCCCAGTGCAGTGTACCAAGATGGTGCTGGAGGGTTGCTACGCTGCCAATCAGCTAGTGCAGATACTGCACAAAACCAGAGAGCACGCCGCCAGCAACCCACAAGAAGTTATCACGGTGAAACTTAGCTTGCACGGCTTCTGCATGGGAATAATTTTGTTGAAAATAACTGCAGGTCCTCCTTGCTGAGCAGCCAACGAATACAACTTTATATGGTCGGAACATGAACTAACAGGCGGCCTTAGCTTTGCCACATATAGACGGTCCTCTCAATATATGTTTTCCTCATAGATGTGAGTGTTGGCTCATGCTTATCGCGAAACAGTGACGATGTGCGTTCGATGACAGGCACGCTGTGGAAATCTGCGTCATGGTTGCCATCAGTAGTCTGATGCTTCTGGCCTGATAGCACTCAATGTTCTGCCTCACCACAATAATTGATGCACAGCATTCCAAAACACTCAGTGAAGCACTCAGTGCGAGGTCTACCACAGTATGCCGTTTTCGTAGATTCGGTCGTGAAGCTATCCTGGAGCAGCATATATAGTGTACACAGCCGTATGTATAACCACCTGTGTGTCCGGAATCAGCGTTAGCGGACCGTGACCAGGAAGCCAATAGTCTTACTGCGCACAACTGCTCGTCTCAGGTGAGACACAAACACGCCTGCAGGCAATCCAGTGCTTGAGTTGCATCCACAGGGGCCATGCCAATTTTCATTCCACAAACAGCAAAGGAATATCGCACTAGCTAACGCATATTCAGAAAGATGGATCGACGACATTCTGAATTGTTTCTGCATGGGGAGAAACGTGGAAAGGGGCAAGACGACATGCACACACCATGCTGAGAGATCATAGACCAGACACAGATGATTATTGACGGCTGATTAGTTGTCGTCTACATCTCCAGAAACGCGCACGTTAAGCATATACAATACTCCGTAATCTACTGGATTGGCCTGCGGCCATCCAAGCTACCACCAGGTGTAAGCACCGTTAGAAAGGCAAACTGCCTGCTGTTCCACCACGACAAAGCTCAACTAGGCTCACATTTCCCAGGCAGGTCGCACAAGTTTGGAGTCAGCCTGCAATAAAAGATAGGTCCACAGCTTTGTGGTCCTTCAGCTACAGTGCACATGCAGAACAGAATGCACGCGTAGTTGCCCCTTTGGTCCATGTTGCGGGTGTGAATTACATTACTTCCGAAGCGGTGATGAAGCACGGAGTAATTACATATTCTAGTGTGTAGGGGTAAACTTCTCGGGTTCCCTTTGTTGCTGCATGCGCCAATTCAACATAGGCACGTGACCGAGATTAAGCACGCCAGAAACGCACAACCTATATAGGTATAGTGCAAGGATACAGCTTCAATGGTGTGCAGCTAGTGTGAGTTAAAAAGCCAAGTAGCTGCGCCCCGAGCCGTGTCGGTACTAATGATTTAAACCGTCGTGAAGGGCGCTAAACCCCTACTCTAGTCCAGCGGCATACTAGACTGCTTCTTGAGGAGTACAGCTTGGTGAACGTGTTACCTCTTCCATGATTGCAGGTGGAAAAAAAGAAGAAGGTTCAACCTATGCGCAAAGCAAGACCTTTGAGGAGCAATATGCCCCTGGGCGACAACGCTTACTTGTCATTCTGACAAAATCAGTTATTCGCCGGGTGAAATTTACTCTCTCAGATCCTGCAAAAAGTGTCTTTATGGTGCTCCTAAAGTGTAGGGAAAGTTCGTGTCGCAGGTTTCCAGCACTTTTGATCTTTCTTCTAAGATAAATGCAAAATTGCATTGATTGAGCATGTCTGTGGGAAGGCACCATCCGAGATGGAAGAGATGAGGCGTCAGTTTATTTGCCACCGACATGCTCTACACCAGGCAACTTTTCGCTGCACACCAAAAACGTCACCAGCGCGATCAAGTATAGAGCCTTGCATGGGTGACTTGTAGCAGTTTGTTGGTTTGCTTCTGTTTAGCGTCTGCATGCGGCTCAAGCCGTTGTCAAATGTTAATCCTTTGGTGTTCCTGGAGCGTGATCGCTCATAAACAGCGCGTCAACGTCACTCCAGATACAACAAAGCAGCAAGCCGTCTAGGACAACTCAAGTGCACTGGGTGGAAAAACGGCAGTACGATGCTCGGTAGCTTCCGCCACGAATAGTTTCCGCCGAACCCATTCGTCATTTCTCAAAGTGTGTACCTTTGAGAGCCCAAAGTCTCCAGATGTACCTTTTGATGATGCTGATATAAGAAATATCTGTACAGGAAAAGCCTCTTTTCCGGAGTGACGCTACAGTGTTTTCTGTATTTTTCTTTCCTAAAGGCGAGCTGTGCTTGCAGTTGTAATGCGCACCGTGCATTTACACATTCACGAGATGTATGACCACACCCCTGCTGGAAGCAAAAACGTGTAGTCCGCCGCTCTCAGTATACCATAGCAAGAAACAATAGGTTTTACAGACGCTTGCAGACGAACGTGTATGCATGCGAGGAGCAAATTGGTTAAGCCACTAGCGAGTGCACGCTGTCGGCATACTCTCTGGTTAATGTAAACTCAACAAGGAGTGAATGAAAAATACGCGAGCGGCTGGCGCAGCTTGCAGAAGGCGCTATGTGTACTTTGAACAACATAGAATATGAAGAAGCGAGTATGTGACGACAATGCTGACGGTGAACATAAATAGTTACAACAGACGGTTGACCACTCACTGCTCCCGCTGGCATATCGGCAGAGATATTTTGCATAAGGTCTAGCGTTAACAATCTATCTACCTTAAAACACTAGGTGCAGCTAGAAATGCACCCTTGCACTTCCAGTGTTAGGCCCCACGGTTCAGGCTGTACAGGAGGCAAGGATATTTCGGTCCTATCCTATGCAAGTTATAGATGCGCCTGGGCTTTTGTTCCACTCAGTAGCGTTTCGGTCTGCACCAATGGGACAACTTGCGGAGGCAGATTCTTAGGATCTCACTATGCGCGTCGAAGCAGGCGGCAAGAAGTATGCAGAGGTGCAGCTGGCTACGACTGACGAGAACACCAGGGGGATAAAAACAACGCGAAGACCCACTTTCCTTCTGCTTCATTGGCATTCAAGCACACGTGCTACCACATACATATGTACTTTGAGGTCAGTATCTACTCGGGCTTCGGGTTTTCAACACCGCAACCGTCCAATGGCACATGGTCCTGAAACCCACTTGCTGTGGAAGAATCAACCCGGCGTTACTTATCAAACGCTCTCCATCACAGTGGAGGGGTGGACCCAACGCCTACAGTTTTCTTGAAGAAGCCAGGAAGTCAGAACCATCATTGCTGCTGCCTCTGCAATGCAGACCTTTTCGCGAACCGCAAACGTGGATGCGCACCCCTGTACCGAGCTTACTGAGGTTCGGTTGTTGCGCTGCGGCAGGTCTTGCAGACCGTAGTTCTCAATTCCTTGAAGAGTGGTGTCGCTGGGAATTATATGCATCACTAACCACACGTCCGTGTTCCAACCCCCGTAGCATGTTCGACTATCCGCCGCCCAAATGTGGGATAGCAGCACAAAAACGCTGGCCATGGACAAACTTTCCTCCGTTGTCGCGTTCACTTCTACACCCAGTAATGCTCGTTTGCTGAGTCACACGCAAACCGCGTTCGGTTTCCTGATACGTAGGAGACAGGCTTAACTTTTGTAATGACTCACACGCTTCGCAAACTTGAATACATTCAATACATCTGCGCCCCAGCCATCCATCGGTGGCCTTGCCTCTTACTAGCATGCATGACTGGCATCGACAGGAACACTGCAACGCGCCTTAGACTGCACGGTACAAAGAACGGCAGAAAGCTACCTGTGTGCACGTGACGCCAATATGTTGCCTAGGAAAAATTACAGTCCCCTCTCAAGTTTCTGGACCGACCAGATGCTCCCCCTAAATGCAGGTATCCAAGCTACCCGCATGCATACTAATGCCCCTCTTGCAC
>HG710913.1:40792-63412 GCA_000499725.1 Eimeria brunetti
TCGAAGCAGGCCCCTCCTGCAGGCATCCATTTGTGTTGTGTCTTGTGACTTGCGTCTAGACGACATGATTGCCTAAATCCCATCGGCGTGATCAACAACATCGGGTGACGACATAGGTCCATCTGCCCCAAGGTCGTAAGTTGACGCTGTCCAAGAGGCAGCTGTAATAATAATAAATACAGTACCGCACTCAAACACACGTCGACGCGTTGCTGACACTGTCACAGGAATTCTAGCAAGGCAGGCGCGCCGTTCTTGGGTTTCAACCACGAATTCAGTTGCTCTCATCTTGCTACGAGTGCCGGACGACAGCACAAACTCTGGGAGGGAATGCTCAAACGTCTCTCAGGCACTCAACCGGCACCGAAATCTTACAAGGTGGATCCGCGCTAGGGCTGTTTCTGGCATACCCTGGCTCACCTCCAGCCCAAACCGTCTGTTGTTTCGGGTGCTGGCGTGCCAACCGCTGCCTGAAACGCACCTTCTGCGTTGATCCGGATAAGCCGAAAACAATATGCATGTCTACGTAGGCACAAGGCAATCAACCACCTGCTATCTTTCTACCTAACGTAGGAACCGTGATGCTGTTATCACGCGTGACCTGCCAAGCATGCCGTGACCCCAAGGGAGCACGCACTGCAAGAACTAGACAAACACTGCAGGCTGAGCAGGCAGGCTATACACATTCATTGAATGGGCAATGCAGGTTAGTCCCACCCGTAGGTGCGCCTAGTGCAGATTATTGCTTCAGCACGTTGTGGGTTTGAGCCAGGCCAACAGATAGTGTACGTTGCTGCGCAGCCACCACAACAACACGACAGCAGAAAAGCAAACATTGCCAGTGCTAAAGGAGAACCTGCTGGCCCTAAACCTCCTAGAACTCATACCCCTGTGTCTTTCGCATCCACGTTCCAGACTGGATTCATGAGTCCACTATGCACTGAATCCAAACGTTTCCTACTATGAGAAACAGGTGTCCTAAGGATCTAAATGCCGAGATCTACTCGGTGTGAGCCAACACGCGTGGCAGGAAAAAGTCTGCGTTCACTTCCTCCAGTGCTTGCACTATACTTTGCCGGGTGCGATCCTATGCTTGTCTTCGACCAGTGCAGTAACTTGTATTCACTTTGAACAGCGGAGATGAGAAGGCGGTACCAGTCTGAAAAAGCGTCGATTGCACGTAGCTAACTCCTAAGAAACGCTAGTGTGGTGTGTGTTGTTGGACTGTACAAGCCTGCATCCTAACAACACCAACACTGAGATACGTCAGTCGCATGCGTTGGGATGCTGCGGTTTTGCTGAGCCGTCGCAGTCTAGGAGCTCACTTGCTGCAGATGGTCGAGATATTCAAAGACCGGCTTCAGTTTTTATCGTTACCAAACGCCCGCGACAATCTCTGCTCCCCAAGCGATCTCGAAAGCGTCACTTGTCCGCAAGAAGAGTAATGCAAACACGCAAAGGGGAGTGATAACGGAGGAAACACAGTACTCCGATTTCATAAAGCAATTGGTACACACGGAGGAAACACAGTACTCCGATTTCATAGAGCAATTGGTACACAACCTGCTGAACACGAATTGAGATTTCCCGCCTCCTAGCGGAACGTTGACGCAAACTTCAAAGTCAATCTTGACCCTTTCCTGCTATGCCAGGTGGACAGGCACCGACCTTAAATGTTACGTCTAGCCTAGAGACTAGGGTTTGGCATAGTATGTATTTTGTACACACACGAGTGTCTACTTACGTCTACCTGCCTAAACAAAACACGCCCATTTCGTAATTGTGTAGGCCCACGGGTCACTGTGCCTTTCAAATGCATGCGCCCTCCACTATTTAGATCATGCCGTTTATAGGAAGTGCCCAATATTCCAACCTATCCATTATGCTTCGTTATGTGGGTAGATTGTGCGCCTATAAGCCGAGGGTGCTGCGCTAATATCTGAGTGGTCTTGTGCCATGTGCAGGGAAGTGAACATGTGCGGATTCTCTCAGCTTTGCAGGATAGTTAGAAGACATAATAATGCAAATTTCCGGGGAATATGGGAAGCGGCATGGGCTAAGTGACCTGCACGTGACCCAATTGCACTCAGGAAGATGCGTTTAGTAATATGCACAGCCGGATAGGGCAACATTACTACCGGTTCTGGCAGCAAACCTTCTTACCTTGATGTGTAGCGGAAACAAAACGGTTGCCCGTAAGTGCATGTAAGCCGCGGGGATCCAACTACGTTTTAGCCAGACAGGTACGCTGTTCACTTCGGTGCTGTAAATGCACGAGCTGCACGCAGGTTTGCGATCGGGGCGCTGTACCTATATCATGCTATGACCGCACCAGCCATGTTAGCACAAATTCTCGACTGTTTGGTTTGACATAACCAGCTGACCGCAGAAACCCACTGACGCAAAGAGCGAAAAATGTTTCCGGAGTTACGCGGAAGTGCCAGCACCCAAGGCTTGCCTGAGATTACGCTAATCCAGACCTACTAGCTGCACTCCCATAGGATGTAACGATCACAACGTCTTCTTCGCCTGGAGCGCCATCCGCGATCTACAAAATTCGCAGAGGTTAGCCACGCGCTCACCTCCCGGAATTGAAACAAACTTACAGGTCTACGAGATAGATGGCACGGAGACAGTACATGCAGATCATCCACACCCCACAAGGCCATTCTCTTGAGGAGATGCACTGATGAACATTGTATCTACATGAGCTCGTTAGAATTTCTACACCCTGTGCTGGTGCCTCACGTGCGATTAAATGGTTTGAATTCCATGTATTAGCGGACGTTCGTGGAGAACCCACAGATTCATCCACATATTTTCTCGCGTTCTCTTGCAGAGGTACGGTGCAGCCTACAAGCCATGTGGCGCCAGCATCAACAAATGAAATAATGAACCGGAGCTTGTGCTTGAAACAAGGGTGTGTCGCACTTCTATAGCTTTTGCGTTTCATAGGACTTCCTATATCCAACATGCCTCATGGGAAGCCGCAGCAAATCGAGGTTTGTCCGCTACCGCGAGATGCGCACTAAGCTGAAACGTGCTCGCCACTACCCAGCGGGGGGTGGAGAAATGCGTGCTGCTGTCTGGCACGTGGTACGGAGTCGTATCACGTCATATTCATACGTAGGGCTCTTCCGGCTTGTCAGGAAGCCAGACGCCGAGTGTGCACCTGGACATACTCTGTGAATGAAGAATGGGGAAGCAGTAAACACCGGGGGACTCGGCGTGTTGACGCAACCTGCGTGCTTGCTGTATTAGGCTGGTGTGGATTGCCTACGCTTAGGTATGGGCATTCCAAACGCTCGCTCACATTCTTTAAATTTCATTTTACACCTGTTCCCCTAGTGTAGGTCGCTGCACAAGTTGTTGCGTCTCAGTTGCAGACACAGAGAATAACCAACGAAACGCCGTGAGATTACACTAACATTGATGAAAGCATACTTTGTGTGGCATCATACCAGAGTCTTTATGGATGCACGAAAAATATAGGCGTTACACAATGAACCGGAAGAGTAACCTCATGGCCTCCCTCCCGCAATAGGCTGCCGTTGTGCCTCCAGCCCACTAGCGCATGTTCCCCTGATCCAGGCTCTTGTGCCATTAATATTGAGGTATGGGCAGTATCTGATGGACATCGTTTGCTTGCTTCGATTCGTAGGACTGCTGGCAACAGCGTTATGGAACTGGAATTCAAGAGGTGACACGAGGAGTCCGCTTTACGCTCATCCTGCCTCTACTCTACTTCACATGCAAGAATATGTACCTTTTTAATAATTTACATGTTTGCTTACCATCTACAACAATGTGTTGTTACACATGCGGTTATTCCAAACATTCTCCGCTGCGGCTGCCACCGAGGTACGGCGTTACTGGCGGCCGAAGCTTTCGTGGAATATTAGCAGGATACGGAATCATCAACTGTGTCCCTTTAGACACCTTTCAGAATAACAAGTGTGACTAGTTGTGGTTTTGCTGTGGGGGAGAGACCCGATGTGCGTACAGCCTGCAGTAGACAACCCTAAGCACGGTGAAATTACCGATTATCCAGAGCAGCCGTTAACGCTCAGTCTCTTGCAAGTTCAAACGCGTTCAGCACCGGCGTTAAAAGAGTCTGGGTATAAGAATAGCTGCAATAAGGCCAAATATCCTAGAGTTCAAAAACCACTTTGGGCGTGCGCCACAATCGTTCTGCATAGGCACTGGGCGGGTGGGCGACTACTATGACGCTTTAACTCTGCCCCTCATTACATAGGCGGATCTGTGCAAAGCCCCTTCATTAGAAGGAGCATAGCCTTTTTGTGTTTGGCCAAACGTCACCACCATGCATCCATCGTAATGTTGAGTTAGTAGTGTAGTAGTGTAGCCGGACAGCAAACCATGCTTAAACGAAACGACGAAGCTTGTAGCGATACGTATCCTTTAGCCTAAGGACACAATGAAACCGACACCCACTTCCTATTGCGAAAGGAAAAGCAGGTGCGTTCCACCAAGCTCAGCGCGGCTATAGGAAACTCCACGTGCGTTTCTTACCTTTCCAAATCGTCAACCGGCACCAGCATTAGCTGGAAGTTTTACAGCGTAGATGTTCAGAGATTTTGGTCTGTAGCGTGAGCCTAAGTACAAGGACACATTCGCTTAGCAGTAATTCGCCAGCGTGTGAACAGCCACCTTTCCTTGAAACGCATGTCGTGTAGGGTCCATCGCTGGTTTTATTAAATGCAGTGAATATTGCTGTCCTGGTCCGTGCAACGCTTAGTAACACGTTTGACTTCACGACATATACGCGATTTCTGTGGGGCGGCGCGTGGATCAGGGTCAGGAAAAAAGGTTCATGGGCGCTTATGTCGACGTGCTGTTTTTAGGTTACAAGAGCCGACCTATTTGTGTACGCATTCAAGCTTTAACACCCGTTTGCCAATGCCACTGCAATGCTAGGTCAATCACCACGCTCTGACAACGCCGAACCGATCTCCCCACTAACGCACCTCCTCATCCCACTGAAACAAATCCGGACAATTGCGGACGATACCGTTAGCCAGCCGTGCAGTTTAGTGTTCGCAGCTGACATCGCAATGGACGAAAGGGAAAAAGGGAGGTGCAAACTCTGCCAGGTGTGCTACAATCGGCAGTACGTCCACTAGACCCTAGGCATGTTTTCCACCGCGTCCAACACACAACCGACCCTCATCCGCTGCCCTTGGCTGCCTTATGAAAGCCCCTCCAGCGGACGCCTGCACCCATACAGAGCGTATGCATTTCCAGCGAGTTCCCAAAGATGAGCGATACGTAGCCAGGACACCCACACTTTTGCTTCCATGGAAGGGTTTTGTTTCTACATGAGCGGCCATGCAAACGTTACAATGTCGTTTTCCAAAGGCCAAAAGCGGCCTATCTGAAGCCTTACCATCGCTTCGGAAACACCCAGTAGGCATGCAACGCGCCAAATAATTGAAATGGAATACGTCCCATGAAATGCATATACATTTAGAGCGCCAGGGATATCAGCTGTTTGTTCTCTACCTAATTGCGGGGTTATCCTACAGGCATCACGCAGGCGTGAAGGTATGCGAAACTCGAGTCGCCCACTCATCGAAGGGCGCTGCACGCCATCAGGGTAGCTCACTCACAATGCCGATGTCAGCTTGGGCGGTCCTTCGCGGGAGCCCCACTTTCTTGAGCGCATTCGTTGCGACTACCTGGGAATCGCCAACATATCGTAACTATGTGTGACGTTCTGAGCAAGTATTCCACGTCTACGCGTGTAAGTGGCAAAATGTAACAGATGAAACAACCGCGTATTTGTGTGAGCCGTCCTGCGTTAAAATACTTCAGGGTTTAGGGTATAGGGATGCCAAAGTGGGGGCAGTGTGCAACCTACACAGCTTATTTCTGTAGCCACAACACATCAGTTGCGCAGGCAGCTGCATCATGCAAAAATATAGGCCTAAGTGCAAATCCTTAGCAATCTCGTGGACGACAATGCAGGGGGCAAGACCGCCATTGTGGCTCTACTCCTGAAAAAGCTGGGCCAAGTTGGCACACAACCACCAACGTTCTGTCACAACTGTCTAGCACACAACCACTGCGTTTGCGCTTTCGCTCTAGTGACGAAGGAAGGATGTGCTAAATCACTCAATCACGGCAGATGACAGGATCACGTGCTGAGCTGACAGGATGATAAAATACACTGCAGCCCACCTGTTCGCCTGTCCACCAAACGTCCACATTGATGCTGTGTTGGAGTTGTACGAACAGCCTAAACGACTGTGTGTCAGATATCGTCTGCCTGGCATTTAATAATTTTGTGTAAGCGCCACCGTTCCGAACCTTCGAGCCTCATGCTTCAGCCCGAAGTACCGCTTGTCGACGTTCCTCTGCGCACATTATTGTCAATGATATTTGGTATCTGCAACATATTCCATGCGCGACGGGTAAACAAATGTACCAACGTCCCCAAAATTGTGCTGATGGGGCATATGAACATATATGCCAGCTGCCTTCCGCGTATTACCCTTGCAGAGAGCTGGGTTACCCGGCACGACCTCGTGAGAGTACGTGCGCAGATTGCATGAAACAACGCGCAAACAGCTGTATAAGCAGCTAAACCGCACAAGCGAGGTCGTATATACACCCGTAGGCTGCTAAGGGTACGTAAATGCTGTGGTATGCAACATGTCCAGCTTTCCGTGTCGTCTCCAGAACCTGGAGTATGCGGTGCCCACGGTTGGAGTCCAATCTGCATAGAATCTACGCAGTGATGTGGAAGGCATGTGCAACTAGTATAGTGCTCGCATACACAAAAATCAGCACGAATAGTGAGAAGTAGCATTATCAAAGGTAAATACCATGCGGTTACCGTCGCCACCCACGTTCAGCAAAAGGCCATACGCCCACTCATGATTCTAAGGCGAAACATAGCGCATCCTTTGAGCATTTTCCTCCACTTAGAGGCGTAATTCATGCTGCCGGGGCAAGCGTGGCATGTCTTAAGGAGCGATCGCTTTTCCCTTATATAATCTTGGCGTGCATCATGGGAAACTGAAGTGGCGACAACAGCCCTTCCCGGCGCCTATTCATGGATGCGGCACAATGAAAATTGCCTATAGGCCTTCCGAGAGTGCATGAAAACAACTGGAGGTAGCATGCACGCATGGCAACACCTTTGAATCCAAGGCCTCCATAAAATCACCTTCGCACTTAGCATGGTGAGTTCGCACCCATATTAAAATGACGCCATCACAGCACCCGCGATGGTAGGGCAAGGGCTTTTCCTCTTGGCTTCACACAAACGAACGGCAACGAAAGCTCACTAACGCAATAAGCAAGAAATGTTTCCAGGTTGACATTTCATGGAAGTATTCGTGTCCTGTGGCATTGCCTGATAAGACGTTTTCCGGAGTTACAGTACCGTTTAGTGTTCGGAGCCCACTCTTCGCCTCACGTAACGTATATTCAGACCCACCGGCTGCCGTTCAAGGTGTTGCTACGGAAGCCGCCCGTCCGTATTCTTATGTCATCCAACAGTAGCAAAAGTTGTGCCTGTTCGCCCGCGTCCGGTCACAGCGATGCACACGAACAGTGTAGTCTGCCCAAGACAGACGGTGTAGAAACTCCACGCAGTTTTTCCGCATCCCATACAGCACGTGTTAAGGCATTCTGGTTGAGAGGGTGGCTATGCGTGCAAATGCTATTTGGGAGATGTATTGTCAAATACAGCTTCGACATTGTTTTGTTAGTATGTGTTCACGATGCACTGCCTCGCCATGCGCAAAATTGTATGATGGACAGGGAGCGCAATGTTGCTAATACAACGCGCAACCGTAGTGCAGTTAAAAAGTCAAAGCGCCTGCGAGGAGAGCATCTTAGTAAGCCGCCGCCGTGCACAGGATTCGGAGCCTTCAACCTGCGCCTCCACGTTCTCGTTGCAGCGGTACGCTGCAATCAGCACGCCTGCGACGGCAGCATCCAAGTAAGCAAGAATACTACCATGGCAGGCTCGTGACGCAGTGGACGTGTCGCTCCTTCCTAACTCGTGCATTACGCAAAACTCCCCTGGATCCAGCATACCATTTTGGGTGTAATTGAATGACCTGCAGTGCCCATACCTGGAAACATGCATCTGACCAAAGAAGCCAGATAGGGACACTACAAAACAAAGGGGGCAAAAGCATCGAGTTCAGCTTTGCCGAAGGTGGCGAGATGATCAGAGGGGAATAACACTTCAGGAGCTGACGAGTCCGTGTAAGGCGTGAACGTGCCGTCCTGGTGTGTCACGTTTTGTTTGCCCTTCAAAACAAGCATTTGGATCCCGCACCTACCGTCTTTGAATTTAACATTACAGCTCTACTTGAAGCTCAGCTAGACGTATCCGACGCCTGCGTCTACGTTCGGCTCTACAGAGGTTTACACCAATATTGCAAACACGGCAAACAAGTGGCAATACGCCGCAGGCTTACATTCGGAAGGATTAATAGCGCTCAAGTAGACACTGCCTAGGTCGTACGTTTTGCGGTTAAGCGTGAAATTGACCCTCGAGAGGCTACTGACCGAGGCCGCTGTGCACCTGTTGTGTACTAAATTTGCCTCACATTCAAAGCATATCTTTCTCTCAATAGTTAACCTCTTTCGCGTACCATCTGTGCCAAAAGAGTTGCGACCTACCGCCGTTTTAAATATCCCCTGCAGGGGCCGGCATGAACCGCAACCTTCGCAAGCGTCCACGGCCGTGTGAAAAACTATCCGAGCGCGGATTCGACTGCTTCTTTGCAGACACCCTTCCGAGACACAAGCGTCTTGCATTTGAAATGAGGCTCAAGCGACAGTCCGTAGAGCTTCCGACCAACGCCGTCATGTGCTTCGAACATCCCGGCAAACCAAACAGTTATTAGTGCACAAGCTATGGCAAGGTCAAACGTACTCGGTACTGAGGTTTAAAGGGTCGGTAAGATGTCCGGGTGCAGAAATAAGTGTGCTTGGGCCAATGCCCCTCGTGCCGAAGAGCCGCTTTGGTTGGGCCAGATAAGCGTTGGCGTAGACACTAGCTGACGCCTCTCAAGCTCCCTATTTTGCCGCCACAGCGGGCGCATCGGTAAAGCTGTCGAATGCACTTGCAGTAAGCAGAGCTCAGTCCTTTTATAGCACGACGGGCGTGACCACCACATATTCATCATATCGCGCGAGACGTTTAGTCTATAAGGATATTTAGCCCTTGGTTACTTCTGGGCGGCTTGGGGTGCCACACATTTGCCTGCTGCAAGCCACTATGAGCCCAATGCCTACTGGCTGTTGCAAAGCAAATGAATACAGGCGTATTTTATTGCGATTGGCGCAGTTGTAGGACATCACAATGAACGCTTCACACCTCGTCAACCGTAGCTGGCTCTTCTGCAGCCTGCACGTGGTTCCAGAAACTAAGTCCGTAGCGCCGGCTTGAGTAGACCCGGCCAGCGTTGTCTCGCAACGGGCGAGCCGATATACGGGCTTGCGTATTGCACTACATACCACAGTGCGAAATACGTGCACTGGGTGCACTGGGTGCGACGCCGCGGGGATCAGTGTCATGCAAAGAATCTGATGGAAATCTAGGTGCCACCGCGAATCTGCGCAGAGGATTCCAGAGGCGAAGGCCCGAATTATTTGCAAACGGAATCAAGTTTCAACGGGAGTTAGACATTCTCATATAAGAAGAGATGCTGGCTTATGTCTACGCCAAGTACCCCATTGACGCACTTGCTGTGCCCACTGGAGAAATTTGCTTCTAATTACCGCAAGCATGCACCGGTCGTGCTGCTTTTTTGTTAGCAGCTGAAGTCGCGGTTTATGGGCGGCAATGGACGGAATGGGAAAGGGGAGCTGCAACCTCTGCCAGGTGTCCTACTAGTTCTTCCCCTAAACCCTAGGCATATTTTTCACCGCTTCCAAGGCACAACTGACCCCCATCCGCTGAACATGGCTGACTTCCGAAGGCCCCTCCAGCGGAGGCCTGCACCCATGAACAGCGCGTGCACTGACAGGGAGTTCCCAAAGATGAGCGATACGTAGCTAGGACACCCACACTTTTGCTTTCATGGCAGGGTCTTGTTTCTACATGAGCAGCCATGCGCGCGTTAACGCTGTCGTTTTTCAAGGGCTACAATCGGGCTGTGACGCCTACCTGAAGCCTTCCCAACGCTTCGGAATCACCCAATAAGCATGAAACGCGCCAAATAATACATCCCAGAAACCGCTTATACATTTGGAGCATCAGGGATGTCAGCTGCGTTCTTCTCTACCTGGTTCCGGTAACCCTACAGGAACCACGCAGGCGTAAAGGAATGCGAAACTCGAGTTGCCACTCATCTAAGGGCGCTGCACGCCATCAGGGTAGCTCACCCACAATGCTGGCGTCAGCTTGGGCGCTTTTCCGAGGGAGCTCCACTTTCGTGAGCGCATTCGACGCGACTACCTGGAAATCGCCTCTTCATCGCAACTCTGTGTAACGTTTTGCACACGTAGACCACGTTTACACGTGTAAATGGCAATATTCAACAGATGAAGTAACCACGTATTTCTGTGAGCCGTCCTGAGTTAAAATGCCTTAGGGTTTAGGGTCTACAGGTTGTCAAAATGGGGGCAGTGTGCAGCCTACACAGCTTATTTTCTGTACAAAAAACACATAAGTTGCACAGGCAGCTGCTTCAAGCAAAGATATCGGCATAAGCGCAAATCCTTGGCTGCCTCTTGGGGGACGGCGCAGGTGGCAAACTCGCCATCGCACATCCACTATTGAAGAAGCCGGGCCAAGTTGCTGCACAACTACCAACGTTTTGCCACAATTGTCGAAAGTTTAGCACATAACCGCTGCGTTTGCGCTTGCGCTCTAGTGACGAAGGAAGAATGTGCTAAATCACGTCCTAACGTTAGATGACAGGATCGTGTGCTGAGCTAACAGGATGATAAAATGCATTGCAGCCCACCTGTTTGCCTGCCCGCCAAATCTCCGCATTGATGCTGTGTTGGGTTCTTACAAATAGCATAAATCACTGTGATCCCGATACCCACTTCCTAATGTTTGATAGTTTTTTGTGGCAGCCGGCTGTGCTGCGTTTCCTTTACTATTGTCCACGGTGGCGGGCACGTTGAATGTGTTCAGTGCACTAAGTGAAGTCCACGAAGGTGGGCAGGTGAAAGCCCACGAAATATGCTTATGCAGCATGTCAATGCATACGCCTGTATATATGTTATCCGCAGCCAGCGCTGCATTAACAAATATGCCACCTAGAGGGTGGTTCCATAAGCTGCTGCTAGATTTCGCGTGAATCGCCGGCGTACCACGATAGAATATGACACACGGTGACCTTTCTAAGGAACGTAATTTGGTCTCTACAAGTACGGAACGGCACTGAACCCCCTACAATGTATTGGTGTATAAAAGCCAAAGTGATATTTAGTAGCTCGGAAATCCTGGTGCCTGGAATAGTCTGGTAACGTCCTTTGTGTCTTATGCTCACGGAGACAAGCCTTATCATCGGCTGCAGAGGGAAGCGCCATTACATTTAAGACACACGTCCTGTACGTTGCAAAGATACGGAGAGTAGTGCTACACTTTAGGACCGCATGGTGCTCTATCAAGGTTCTGGGTACATAGTGTTTCGGGAAAAGGATGGAAGCCATTACAATACGGAGCTGCTAAGCTCGAAATCTAGCGAACGCGAAATTATTATGAGAGTCGTTTCAAGAAGGTGAGTACTCTGTGAACACTGTGCAGCACACTGCGGCAATGGCATTCCTGGGCGACCTGCGCCCACGCCTGTAGTATGACCAGTGTATGCAGTGCGCACTTCCTGCATAATCGTAAAGTGAGTGACTCTAGCTAGAGCTGTAAGTGATCGGTTGTGGCTACAAATTGAGTCAACAGTAACAGTCCCTACTAGAGAAGCCATCTGTGCTGCACACATTGCCCGCTCCTCACTTGTTTAAATAAGTGCCATTGCTGGGAAAAACAAGAAAAAAACCGACTCCACTGCTTTAAAAGCTGATTTCTTGAGCCACTTTTCCCTCTCAACGACCTAGAACATTCGGTTCCAATTAATTGTAACACGAACCCAGTGTGGCGCGTGCAGTAAAAATGCACGCGGTACACACCATCTTTCGGATGGGCAGATGAGAGATGCCTGCTGCCCTGCTGCCGTCCCGCGCAACTGTGTGAATAGCTGCCAATGCAGCCCCTTACTCTGTAATAGCAGAGCTGATTTCCGGCTCAACTGTGTCCTTCTCATCTTCCTCCCTGTTTGCAGGCTTTTTGCCTCCCACACGTATTATTCAGAGACACGATAGCCTTTTGGGCGTTCACTGGCAACAAGAGGTGGCAGAAACGTTCAACCCAACTCCACGTCCCATCAACATACAATGCGTTACACGGCCTAATCCTACACTCGCTCAGTGCATGAACCGGGAGTCATCCTGTCGCAACAGTTAGAATGCACAAAAGTTGTAATAGCAAACAACTATCGTTATTATCACTCTGTATTTGCCGCAAAGCCCAGTTTTCTTGCTAGCTTGTTCTAGGGGGGCATGTCGGGAGGGCAGCCATGTGCCATCGGGGGGTGACATGCCTTATTTCCATCTTTCTAAAAGGGAACTGCGGGCGAGTACTAACCATACGAACAGTACAGTAGTGCGCAACTCCGTAGAAAATGCCGTTTCTTCGAAAAAGAGTCAAATAATGAAAGGTTGGTAGTGGGGCCTCGACGATCCAGCGTATTCTATTGTTCTTGTATACTGCGTACAACGAGGGTCGACAGTGCGTTTAGATTTCACGATCGCAGAATTGTTTTTACCCCATGCTTGACGACGGAACCCTGCAGACGTATGGGGGATAGGTCAGCCAAAGTCGATGCCACGCAAAAACCTGCATGTGCCACAGAAATAACCTTAGAGAGCATGCCTACAGACAAGGCTCACCTCAGCAGCGTAAAGGGTTCCTATCGTGGACAATCTGTAGTGTGCAGAGCAGTTACCAGGAATGAGACGGTCACTCGCATGTTTGCCATTCATTTCACAGCCTAAAACAAACAAAGTGTTGGGAGAGCCGCTACGCCTCGTCCGGTGCCAACAATTCGACAACCACCCTGGTGCAAGCAACCTTGTTTTGAGCGGTGCAGGAGAGATTATCCACGCAAACGCAGAAACTATTCAAAGCATCAGTGCATTTCCTTCCCTGAATATACCTTTTCCCTATGGCTCTCTACGGTTGCCGAGATGCAGCAACATACTAGCTGCGGACAGCATGCCTCGTTTGAACTGCCGTTTCTTTCACTGACGAGTCCTAGCGCCATAGGCGCTCATCTGGCTTTCTGCAGTGAACACCAGCTCTTTGTTGCTCCACTAGAAGGTGGTGCGCAACGGAGGCTTCAAACGCCTTAAGGCGCAGCCGGGAAAATGCAGTCCACTTAACTGATGTGTAGAAGAAATTGCTGCCCCGCTAGACCACTGCAGAAGACAGAAATGCTAGGATTTATCTTCCGTTTTCGACTCTGGCAAGCCCCTGTCCAGATTATCTAATGGAGCAATGCATTCGATGCAAGGGAAGTTGAGCATGGAGTGATTCCAGGGAGTTGGGCAAAAAGCGCAGCGCGACGACGTCCCGGAGACATTACCAAATCCAAGCCCCTCCGCTACCAGCAGCCTCACGCTACGCCAACAACATTAGAAAGGTCCGTCACAAATACATCAATTTAGCACAGTGTCTACTTGTCGAAGAATACTGAAATAGGAATAGTTTACAACGTTCAGCAATGCCAACCCTCAACACCGCGCCACCGACAAGGCACGTTTTTCTCCTCCTCTAGAGATATTGGTACATACACAAGGTCCGTAACGCCAGCAAAAAGCGGCACCATCAACTTTGGAACAAATTGTGATGCCCGTTTCTTCACGTGCGAATGTTGAACAACAAAGTAAGGATAGTCTAAAATGGATTCCGCGGAAACTGCTGTTTATACAAGCACAGTAGCTTCTCTAACTTTAGCGCTTAGTCTTCTTCTCTGGAAATGCCGGATTCATAGGGCTTGCCGAGGGTGTGAGGCCCTTGGCAAGCCCTATAAAGTCATGAGACAGCCACTCACTAGCTGCAGGCCGTAGGTGGTGTTTTGAGGGCGATAAATTGTATTGATTAGAGGGACACCCCAGGCAAGGGCTGGTCGACCTTCTGGAATTAACTCAGACAATTATTTGCTCCCCAACAGGGCGGAACGGCACGGAGGCTGCCCATCAACGCGCGCATAAAAAGCCAGAGTCCGGTCAGCTGATATGCTGGAGAGAGTGCTGCTTCACTAGACCGCTGCACAAACGAGGGTGGTTTTCTCCTCCGTGTTTGACTTCTATAGTCCCGATGTTGTCCGGGTGCATTGGATGAAAAATTCGCTGAACATGCAGTGCAGCCAATGAGTTCAGCGAATATAGCAGCGCAATTGACAACGTGCCTCATTCCACCACCAGAACCAAAAAAAAATCCAATTCACGTAGCCTCGTGCTCTACCAACAACATACTAGCGGCGCAGCACAAACTTTTGAAATTAGAGCCCTGGGGAGCTCGTTTAACATCTAAAGCCAGAGCGGCAGTTGCTCGCTGTGACAGCGAATGAAAAGGCTGAGCACTCTGCCACCTGCAGGGCACACTACGTTCCTCCGTGAGACTCCTAACAACATAGCATCCATGCCGCAAGCAAGAAGTGGCGCCATCAAGGTTAGACCAAAAAATGGATCCTGGCTCCTCACGTATGGCGTGAACAACAAAGGCTCAGCTCCAGCCCATGCGAACACAGGACTTTTATATCACACAAGGGCATGGCTTTTTCCTAAGGCGTGTTATGGCTGATACGCGGCAGCTGCGCACTATCTGCAGGCCGTAAAAGCCGTTTAAAGCTACACGCGAAAACGGTGTCCCGGACTTCTGAAATGCACTCACGCTCCTGGTAGTTCATGAAGGTGAAAAACAGCAGCGGGTGTAAAACATATCGCTTGTTCAAGTATATCAGTTTGTTAAAGAAATGCCCGACCTGGTAGACAACTCAAGAGGCCAGAGGGGCTCTGGACATTCCTTCTCTGTATTGTTGCTAACGCTTTGAATTTAGCAGCGCACAAACCTAACGCAACACAGCAGCACACGCAGAAGCGAGCACAACGGTGGTGCCATGTTTGCCTCTGTTGACTGAAAGCAAGCACAACCACCAGCCTTTTTATTCACTGAAAGGGGCATTCCTACTATACACTGTCCATTCCATATTCAGCTAAACGCGTTCGCAGTCATGCCAAAGAGTAGAAAGAGGCAGCATCCAAGTGCTTAATGACAAAAGGAAGGCTTAATGGACGGAAGCTGGCATCTCGCACTTGTCATGCTCACGCGGCGCTCACGACCAAAAGCAGCAGCATCGGCCTCAGTGCATGCACTGAAGTATTGAAGCAGGGCTCCAACAGTCTCACAATCCACAGAACGGTCTCAGATATCATTCGCTGGAATGGGTGTACTCGTAAAGCAGCGTGCAGACTCGCCGGCGCCCAGTAGGTGATAAAAGTGGAAACGTTTCATTGCAGAAGCTGGGTAAGCGTTAGAAGCCCATGCAAACAAAAGGATTATTGGGCTTGCTCTGTCAACAGTGGTAGCACGTCAGTATGCACCGTGGCCTTGAAAGCCAATGCCCTGACGCAAGCAAAAGATCTGTCGTGTTTCCACAGTAGGGTAGAAGTAGCTATCCGTAAAGGCAAGCTAGTATCCAGAATTCGCCATTTGGCCCGCCAACGGAGCGAGCAGAGTAACCATTTAGAGTTATATAAGCCTGACAATGGGGATCCTTGGAGTATACATTCACCCACAGTCTTCCGCGACCCGTGCCACGATAGCAGGACCAATGACGTGTGCGTCATTCAAAGCATATGAGGAGACAAAGAACAATCTTGCAAACGTTATCAGTGTTATCCAAGAGATTTGACTTCAACTTGTTTGGTGCTTAACGAACATGTTGCAAACAGGTTTTATATGGTGTGTGAAATACAAACTTTTCGTCTGTCCGAGCAGGGACTGTTCCAGCAATTCTTTGACGCCAAAAGCACTTGCCGTGGCATGGAACGTGCAAGAAGTGCTCTAAGGATGGAGGGAAAAGATTTAAACCGTTGACAAGCGGCGAGTAGGCTACTCTGGTATTACGACTGAGCCATTCTTACAAGAGGCGCCAAGGTCTGTGTATAATTCATTATGTCGGGGTATCTAAGACTCCGAATCCTAGCAGGGACAACTGTAAAGCATTAACTTCAAGGCGAAAGCATCCTGCCCATGATGCTACCAACTGTAGCTGCCTGGAAAGTGCGTAGAAGCGCCCCGACTGAACGTCCTAGTAAGATTCGATGGCACCGTCTCACCAGCGCAAATATGCACCGTTGCTGCTGTATGGCGTAGGACGCACATCCTGTTAAACCAAACGCACAAAACGAACTTCGGTGCCCATACGAATTCAGATTATCTCGACGTATGCCCGTCATCAATGCACGAAAAATAAAACGGCCACACCTGAACACGGCATTTTCGATTTCCAGAGCAGCATAATATGGGCGCACTTCCTGTTGAATGGCTGCTCCTGATACCTTTGCGCATCCTCTCCCCATATGTGGGTACTATGGCCTAAACGTTCGCAAAAGTTAAAGGGCACGTCAGAAGCCCTGCACACTGCTGGTCGCACCTCGTCTTTTCCAGTGTTTGGATGAATTTCATGTGAACCTCACGCCAATAAAATGTAGGAGATTTCATCCGAAATCCACCAGTTTGTTAGTGCTACCGATTATCTCTACCTGTTTGCAGCAGCCTATGCTAATCCATAGCGATAATTCAGTGTGGGTGCCGGCACTGCAATGCTTCAGGCGAGCGGCATGCGCGGCGGACTGCGTCCCGAACGATAAACGTCACACACCATCCGTTCCGTGAGTGAGCTGGCCCGTAACCGCGGGGTGCGTGAAGGTGTCGCCGGGTGCTATGCTGAATGGAAACAAATTGTAGCTCTCGGCTAAAGCGATAAGGTAGAACAAAGCAGAGCGGGAAGCGCGTGCACCTGGACTTCGCGCCCCGTATACGTGAGCTCAAGTGCAGCCCAGAAATTCTCCTCTGGCGGATGCTGCTCCTTTTCTGGTCATTTTCATGCTCCCCTAAAGCAAGACATTACTGGAATGCACATTGCAAGGGCAGTTGAGTAGTGTTTGGCCGTTTGACATGCTGCGCCAGCCCGTCATTTCCTACGATGGAGCGTGAAGTTTATGAGTGACTGGGCTGTTTAGCACCCAAGTTCTTTGCATAGATTCTAAATCAACTCATTCGCTAAAAGGCAACACTACGGAAAATTGCCCCAATGTCTTATTGATTTTGACCGGATCACACTTCCTAGTACTCCCATGTGCTCTTTGGAGCATTCTGAGTAGTCTCTCAAGTGAAATACTCAACACGTATGTCTTAATGGAGCAGCGCCAACCACTCACCTTCTAACGTGAAACAGATATAGTGGGCCTTAAGAGACAATGGTGCCTAATATAAAGGCCATCCAGTGCCAAATACCTTTTGCTGAATTTATATAGGTTAACGGAATGCAACGGTGCCCAGTAGCGTTTCATACCATGGCAGCTGTCGGAATAGCAGTTTGCAGACCGATGCGTCCCACGTCCAAACATCACACCGGAGCTTCTGTAATTCTTCTAGACCCCCAGTCGGACATATTCGTTTCGATTTTATTCATTAGTTTGTCGCCGCCTAAGCATCAATACCGCGCGTGCGTACACCCCGAATGAGCCTATGCTGAATTTGCTTGGCTCTGGTCATAACTATCATAGGGTGACCCAGCTACACTTGCAGGCAAACCAGCGCGCTCCAAATGTCTCACCATCTGCATCGTGCACATTTCCCGGCAAGCAGAGCTTTGACGCTCCAGCCCAGTCTACGCAGAGGCATAGCAGGACGGCGGAGCTAAGCTTGCCCTCAGACGCGGTGACCACTGCAAAACATTCATTGTGTACTAGCTGCTGCGAGAGACACAAAAGCGTTGGCGTTGTCGCAGCATTTGCATTAAATCTCGCTTGCCACTTCCGCAAAACAGTGCTTCGCGCCACCAGTTCGTTTCCCATGCGGTATGTTTCAATGCGGCACAAAACGTCATGCACCATTTTCATTTATTACGGCCGAATAACTACGCTTTTCATGAACGTCGTAACCTTTTAGGAGCATTTACTCAGGCCGTTCACGCCGCCCTGGGAATCGTGTTACGTCACGTCGAAGGCGGTTTACGTGGCCGCGGGCACTAGCACAGAATTTATGTAGCCACAAGGTAATTTTTGACGGTATTCAACACTTATTCGGTTGTTTTGCGGAGCTTGTCTAACACGCCGCCACATTTCAGTATCGCCCACACGCGCACAAACAGCTGCGTAGAATACAGCACGCAAAAGGGCATATATGGAACCGTTGTAGGAGTGAGGTTAGGAGTCAAACACATTCTGCCCAATCGTTACAATACAAACACATTCCGCAATGTAGAGCATGAAGCTCCAACGGGGACGCTGGCCACGTTGGGTGCTGCACGGCAATAGAGACACAACAAGTGCGTGATGCGACCTCCAGGTACGTTCATGCTTGAATCGTTGCTCCCGCCAATGGTCCAGGGCGGCTGTCACCTCAGCACCCACAACCGCTCGACGCACCTTCTATTGTTCCACACAAGAGGACGACCTGAAATGAAGGCATGGGGGCTACTGCCTACTAGGGCGGGAAAGGTGAACGGACAGTAGCGAGTGAAGACCTTCCCGTTTGCAGTGGCCACTATGCTCGGAACCAGCGGTTCGCCCATTGCCAACTGGAGCTTCGTGGAGAACGCTACAGGTGCGCACACGCCTTCGCGCCATAATGTGACAAACCTCTGCTTGGCGCACAACAACAGCAGAGTGTCTTGCGCACTCGGCCATTGGGAAAACTCTAGCTGGAGCAACCGACAGAACTTGAAAGGTGCATTTCAGTCTACTGCTATACCTATTTTTTTATTATTAAATACGAACGTGTGCACAATTCACTCCCTTCTAGGTATTATTCGCGACACGACGCAATTAGGAGAAGCCCGTTCCCATGGTGGCAGGGTGGGTGGGTGTATTATGGCTCTTGATACGTTTGTCGCAGTTCCCAGTCCCAAACAACAGATGCATGCAATGCATAGGCAGGCCAACGGGACCGATGCACGCACTTCCTGGGGAGCATCAGATGCCAACGTACGGTTTCACCAAGACACACTTGTACAGGTATTCTCACACACGCAGAAATTCCACAAAACACCTGGCATCGACCGGAGGCACGGCACCATTTCATGTGCTTTTGGATACAGAAGGACGAGCGCAGCTTCACTCTATGCTCGGCGCAACGCACCTTCTGATTAGGATGCAAGCAATAAGCTGCACGATGTTAGCCCACGTTCCATGTTAATGGGACAGCGACAAAAAAGCTTTTGCCCAGGCCCTTTGGAAGCGTCGCCTGCAGCGAGCGCTCTGATTGTGAAGCAGAAGCCGTAGTTAGCGTGCAGGGACAACGCGAGCAATAAGCAAAAGGACCCCGTGTGAAAATGAGGTTGAAGAGCAGCCACCTATTGTCCGGCTATCTGGGATGCTGCAGTCGGAAACACCATTACGTGTGTGATTCTCTCAAAGCTTCCGCACGCACACTCACAAACGGAGACAACAGAGGCAGTGACGTAGCTGGCCAGGCCGCGTTCGGTGGCCCACACCAAATAGAGCCACAACAAGTGCGTGATGAGACCTGCAGGTGCGTTCGTGTTTGAATCGTTGCTTCTAGCAATGGATCAAGGAGGCTGCCGCCTCAGCACCCACGACCGCTTAACGCACCCTCTATTGCACCACGCAAAAGAAAGACATGACATGAGGGCATGAGAGCGAGTGCTTAGTAGAACGGAAACGGTGAACGGAGAGTAGCGAGGGAACACCTTCTCGTGTGCAGTGACCACTTTGCTCGGCACCAGTGGTTCGCCCATGGCCAATTGAAGTTTCGTGAAGAATGCTACAAGTGCGCACACGCCATCGCGCCATAATGTGGCAAATCTCCGTTTGGCGCGCAACAACAGAAGAGTGCCTCGCTCACTCAGCCTCTGGGTGATCTCTAGCTGGAGCAACCGACGGCGCATGAAGGGTGCACTTTACTCTACCGGCATATATAGACAATTAAAGCGTGCATAATTATTGGCCTTGTAGGTATGATTCGCCAGAGGCGAGGCAACTAGGAGACAGCCGTTCTGATGGTGTCAGGGTCGGTGGGTGTATTATGACTCTTGATACGCTTGCCACAGTTCCCAGTCGCAGACAGCAGATGCATGTAATGCACACGCAGGTAACGGCATCAATGGACCCACTTCCTGGGAAGCATCAAATCCCAACGTACGGACTCACCGAGACACGTTTGAACCGGTATTTCCGCAGCTGCAGACAGCACACCAAATACGTGCCACAGACAGGAGGCGCACGGGTATTTGTATTTCCTTCTGCACTAATGAACGCGAGCGCAATCCCCGTCTACGCTCGGCACAACGCACCTCCTGATTTGGATGCAAGCAAGACGATGAAGGTGTTAGCCCGCGCTCCATGTTAATACGACGGCGACGGCAAGGCGTTTGACGAGGCTCCCGGCAAGCGTCTCGCGCAGCGCGCGCTCTGATTGTGCAACTGCAAGCATATTTAGCGTGCAGAAACAACGCGGGCAGTAATCACAAGGATCCCGTGTGGGAATGAGGTTACACAGCAGCCACGAACTGTACGGCTATCCGGAGTGCTGCAGTTGGAAACGCCTTTACGTATGTGATTCTCTCAAAGTTTCCGCACGCACACACAGGCACGGAAACGCAGAGGCAGTGGCGTAGGTGGGCAGGCCGCGGTGGGTGGCCCACACCAAATAGAGCCACACGAAATGTGTAATGCGACCTGCAGGTACGCTCGTGTTTGAATCATTGCTTCTAGCAATGCCTCAAGGAGGCTCCCGCCACAGCACCCACGACCGCTCGACGCACTCTCTATTGTACCACGCAAAAGCAAGACGTGGCATGAGGGCATGAGAGCGAGTGCTTGGTCGAACGGAAACGGTGAACGGAGAGTAGAGAAAGAAGACCTTCTCGTGTGCAGTGGCCACTATGTTTGGCACCAGTTGTTCGCCCATGGCCAATTGAAGCTTCGTGCAGAACCCTGCAGGTGCGCACACGCCACTGCGCCATAATGTGACAAACCTCTATTTTGCGCACAACAACAGCAGAGTGCCTCGCTCACTCGGCCCTTGGGTGATCTTTAGCTGGAGCAACCGACGGCCCCTGAAAGCTGCACTTTACTCTACCGGTATATGTGAATAATTAACGTTTGCACAATTAACGCCCTTTTAGGTGTGATACGCAAGAAGCGACGCAGTTAGAGGAAGCCCGTTCCCATGGTGGCAGGGTAGGTGGGTGTATTCTGGCTCTTGATACGCGTGCCCAGAGAGCAGATGCATGTAATGCACACGCAGGTAACGGCACCGATGGACCCACTTCCTGGGGAACATCAAGTGCCAACGTACGGGTTCAGCAAGAGACTGTTGTACAGGCATGTCCTCAACAGCATAAAGACCGCAAAACACGTGACACCGACACGAGGCAGGGCCCTCCTTTATCTACTTTGGATGCAGGAGGCCGAGCACCGCCACAGTTTATGCTCGGGGCAACGCACCTTCTGATTCGGATGCAAGCATGACACTGCAGGATGTTAGCCCGCGCTCCATGTTAATGGGACGGCGACGGCAAAGCGTTTGCCGAGGGTCATTGGAAGCGTCGAGAGGATGGGTGTATTTGGCTCTTGCGGCGTTTGCCGAAGTTCCCAGTCCCAAACAATAGATGCATGCAGTGCACACGCAGGCCAACGGCACCGATGCACCCACTTCCTGGGGAACGTCAAATGCCAACGTACGGTTTCACCAAGACACTCGTATGCAGGCATGTCCTCAACCGCGAAAAACCCACAAAACACGTGCCACCGACAGAAGGCAGGGCCCTATTTTATCTGCAGGATGCAGGAGGGCAACCACTGCCTAAACCTGCGCTCGGCGCAACGCACCTTCTGATTCGGATGCACGTAATAAGCTGCACCATGTTAGCCCACGCTCCATGTTAATGGGCCGGCGACAAAAAGGCGTTTGCCCAGGCTCTTTAGAAGCGTCGCTTGCAGCGAGCGCTCTGATTGTGAAGCAGAAACCGTAGTTAGCGTGCAGGAGAAACGCGGGCAAGCAGCGCAAGGACTCCATGTGAAAATGAGGTTAAAGGGGAAGCACGCATTGTCTGGCTATCTGGAATGCTGCAGTCCGAAGCACCTTTGCGTGTGTGATTCTCTCAATATTCGCGCACGCACACACAAACGCGAAGACAGAAGACGCAGTGGCGTAGCTGGGCAGGGTGCGTTTTATGGCCCACACCAAATAGAGCCACAACAAGTGCGTGATGAGACCTGCAGGTGCGTTCATGCCTGAATGAATCGTTGCTTCTAGCAATGGCTCAGGGAGGCTGCCGCCTCAGCACCCACGACCGCTTAACGCACCCT
>HG710922.1:0-18354 GCA_000499725.1 Eimeria brunetti
CGTGCTGCGCCACTCTGTCGTCTTTAAGCATGTGGAGGAGGGTGGTTTTGCCGGCATTGTCTAACCCCAAGAAGACGATGCGGGCGGACTTCCGCGAGAGCCCGAAATAGCCCAAAACGTCCCAAAACCTGCACAAACCCTAAACCCTAAACCCTAAACCCTAAACCCTAGGCCCAGGGGCTAACAGCCAAATTCTCAACCCTGAACTTCAAACCCTGGACCCTGGACCCCAGAGTCCAAACCCTAAACCCTCACGCGACCCAACAGCCAGCCGCCAGGGGGAAAGGAAGGAGAGGGGGATACTGCTAGGGTTTAGGGTTTATTAGGGTTTATTAGGGTTTAGGGTTTAGAGACAGAGAGGCAACCCTAAACCCTCGATAAGAGAGGGTCTTGCGCACAGCAGCAGATGCGCGCAATAGCGCCCACCGCATTAGGGTTTGGCACAGCACAAGGAGGGGCCAGGCGCACAAACCCTAAACCCTAAACCCTAAACCCTAAACCCTAATTGCTGCACGCGCTCGGCCCAAACCCCCCAGCGATCGGTGTCGCGCTGCTGCCGGCCGCCGCAGCTCGGAGGCCGCCTAGGGTTTAGGGTTTAGGGTTTAGGGTTTAGGGTTTAGGGCTTACCAGTTAACGAAAAACATCTTCTTGGGGCGACCAAGCCGCAGCAGTTCTAGCAGCAGAAATGTCAAAGGACCTCCCGCCGCAGCAGCAGCAGCAGCAACAGCAGCAGCAGCAGCAGCAAACGAGAGCAGAGGGGCCTTTTAGGGCACGACTCTGAAGAGGAAGCAAATTAGATAGTGAAACCCTAAACCCTAAACCCTAAACCACTTCAGAAACCAATACAGACGCAGCAGCAGCAACGGTGGCGGCTGCAGCCGCCGCCGCTGTTGCGGGCACGCCCTGCTCCCTAAACCCTAAACCCTAAACCCTAAACCCTAAACTGAAGCCCTAAACCCTCATCGGCGGTGTTTAATGCCTTATAAACCCTGCTCTGTCTCCTATATAGATAGTGGTTTATCTCAAACCCTCACAGCCGCCTCAAACCCTAACACAGTATGTATGACAGTTGCGTGTCTGCTTGCTTACCTATGCAATAGACAGTCTGCGGCTAAACCCTAAACCCTAAACCCTAAACCCTAAACCCTAAAAATATAGAGCTGTTTAGACAACCTCGTGTCCGTCTTTGCCCGCCGGAGGCCGCGGCCCGCTAACTCCTGCCGAAGCAGCCGCAGCAACAGCAGCAGCAGCAGCAGCAGCAACAGCAGCAACAGCAGCGGCGGCAGCAGCAACAGCTGCAGCAGCAGCAAGACTAGGGGAGGCGCCTGTCTCTCCCGTCAGGGCACAGCCCCCGCCGCCCTCCCAGCATGCGCCGCCCTACAGGGCCTAGGGTTTAGGGTTTAGGGTTTAGGGTTTAGCAGCAAGATGCAGGCAGGGGGGTACCGCTTAATAACAACTAAGGCTGCTTTGCCTAAACCCTCGTGCCCCCCCTTGGGCCTGCTGCTGGGATCGGCCGATCCCAAGGGGCCCCCAGGGGGGCCCCCCGGGGGGCCCCCCTCCCGAGATAAGAACACGGGGGCCCCCCTGCATGCGTTGCTGTGGGCCCCCCTTGCCTCTCTCTCTTCAGACCCTGAGCTTCAAGACGGAGAGGATGTGTTTAGTTTCCTGCAGCAGCTGCAGCAGCAGCAGCAGCAGCAGCAGCAGCAGCAGCTAGTAGACAGGCTCATTCGACAGGCTTCCCTCTGCTGCTCCCACCACCTGGTGGGGGGCCTCGCAGTGCTGGGGGTTTGGGCCCGAACTGCTGCTGCAGCAGGGCAGCAACAGCAGCAGCAGCAGCAGAAGCTGCAGGAGGCGCTGCAGCTGCGACGGATTGCAGCAGCAGTTGAGGAGGGGCCGCTGCAGGGTCTCAACGCGGTTGATGAGGCTGCTGCTGCGCTGCAGCAGCAGCAGCAGCAGAAGCAGGGTCGTGCGGGGAGCAGCACTAAAGAGGCTCCCAAGCGGCCCTTCCTGCTGGTACTGCTGCAGCAGCAGCAGCAACAGCAGCAGCAGCAGCAGCAGGATGTCTCAGTATACTTCTCCTGTCTCTCGGGCAGCTCGGGGTGGTCCCCGCTGCTGGCAGCAGAAATATGGCCTCCACTGGCTGCTGCTCAGCAGCAGCAGGGCAAGCAGCAGCAGCAGCAGCAGCAGTTGCAGCAGCAGCAGCAGCTGCAGCTGTGCTGCAGCCCCATAAGCCTCAACTTGACCTTGCTGCTGCCGCCGTCGCTGCTGCAGCAGCAGACAGCAGAAGCTGTCCTTGCAACCCCTGCGATGCGGGGGGCCCTTCGGGGGGCCCTCCGTTCATTGGTAGGCCTTGATGCAGCAGCAGCAACAGCAGCAGATCCTGATGGTTTTCCTCTGCCTTTTTACTGCTCCTTGAGGCGAGCAGAGGCCCCCTTAGACACTCCCTCGAAGGTTAAGGGGGCTATATGTGGCTCAAATACGACGGTTGCTGCTGCTGCAGCTGCTGCAGCAGCAGCTGCTGCTGCTGCTACTGATAGCGATGCGGCTGCTGCAGCAGGGGACGGCCTGCATGCGCTGCAGCTCGAGCTGCTGTGCGCCGGTATCCCTTCTCTTACCTTACGCTTCGAAGCAGCAGCAG
This sequence comes from Eimeria brunetti, assembly GCA_000499725.1. Classification (NCBI taxonomy): domain Eukaryota; phylum Apicomplexa; class Conoidasida; order Eucoccidiorida; family Eimeriidae; genus Eimeria; species Eimeria brunetti. The sequence goes on from HG710922.1 coordinate 2,639, forward strand.
CTGCTGCTGCGCCGCGCTGGGTGCTGGTGCAGCAGCAGCAGCTGCAGCAGCAGCAGGAGCAGCAGGAGGAGAAAGCAGTGGATGAGGGTTTTGCTGCAGTCTGCTGCAGCTTGATGCATTTAGCTGTCTCCTTAAGCCCCAAGACACAGCCCCTAAGAGCAGCAGCAGAGGCCCTAATAGCAGATTGGGTTCGAGGGGCTGTGGGGTGTATAGGCAGCTCCCTAGAGGAAGTGTGGGGTGGAGACACCACTGCAGTGTCTGTCTCCGTTCTGCAGCAGCGGCAGCTGCTGCTGCTGCAGGGCAAGGAGGTGCAGCAGCAGCAGCAGCAGGCGCACGGTGCGCCTGCGGTGCTTGCTGAGCTTGCTGCTGCTCCTGCTGCAGCAGCAGCAGCAGCAGCAGACGATGACAGCAGCGAGAGGGTGCGTATTAATTTCTTATTTGGATACGAGGGGCAGTGGCAGGTGCTGCGGGGGCTGTCTGTCTTTGGCCGTCTGGAAGGAGCAGCAGCAGCAGCAGCAGCAGCAGCAGCAGGCGACGAGGACGCTGCTGCGCGGCGCAAAGGCCGCGCAACCGGCAAGCAGCAGCAGCAGCAGCAGCAGCACCTGCAGCAGCAGCAGCAGCAGCAGCAGCAGCAGGAAGACCAGTTCTGGAAGGCCCTTATTAGTTTTGTGCGCATGCAGAAGCTCAAGGTTGAAAGCGCTAATAGCCCTTTCTGGTTGTACCTGCTGCCGCTTGTTGCGCTGCTGCTCAGCTACCTGTTCAAGTACTTAATGTAGAACCTCTGCTGCTGCTGCTGCTGCTGCTGCAGCTGCTGCTGCAGCGGCTGCTGCTGTAGCGGCGGCTGCTGCTGCTGGGCAGCAGCTTGGAACGCACTGACAGAGCAAGTTGCAAGATTAGGGCTTAGGGTTGCAGCAGCAGCAACAGCAACAGCAGCCTTGGAGGCATCATGGCTTCTGCTGCTGCTGCTGCTGCAGCAGCAAGGCGTGAGGAAGGGCATGCGGCCTGTGCTGTTTTTGGGGAGGGTTAAGACAGCTGCTGTTTCTTTCTTTAAACGAGCAGCAGGGCCCCCAACTTTATATATATTCGTTTTATAGAATGTAAACAACATATAAATGTAAAGAAATAAATAGAAATAAAGTTAAGTAGAGGTATAAATAAATATTTGCTTATTGCTGTTGCATAGGAGGGCCCGCCATAGTTGTGTATACAGATTGGACATAAAGCGCACATAGGCGCGACGAGGAAGCAACAGCAGCAGCAGCAGCAGCAGCAGCAGCGGCAGCAGCAGCAGAGGAGAAAAAGCAGCAGTGTAGCTGCGCCTCAAGCTGCTGCTCTCTAAGGCTGGCCTCAATATCACTTACCCCCCCTAAATGAAATAAATGAAATAATTAATTGGGGAGGGCTGAACCCAGCCCTAATTAGCTATTTCAGCCTAAGCCTTCACTGCCAGCACTCAGCGCAAAAAGAAAAAAAAAACGCAAACGGCATTTTACGCCCCTGCATGCATGCATGCATGCAATAATGCACGGGGGCACTGCATGCATGCATGCGCGCATGCATGCATGCATTTATGCATAAGGACACGCACGCACGCATGCATGCATGCATGCATGCATGCATGGAGTCGCCCTTAGTCATTGATTTTTCTTTTTGTTTCCCTGTGTTTGTTGCTCGCCTTCATCATCTTCCTCTTCATCTTCGCTTCGAACGTCTTCGCAGTCCTCACGCGATCCATCTGCAGCAAAAAGGGAAAAAAAGGATTTATTTTACGTTTATGGAGGTGCCTATACACCCTACGGTGTATGTTGAACTGGGGGGAGGAAACCGGCAGCATCTGTCTGTTTAGTTTATTCAGAAAACAATAGGAATATATATACTATAGCTTTAGATGGCTATGGATTGATATTTGTTTTTTAATAAGAAATAATATTGATTATAATGTTTATATTTTCCCCTGTATAGACGTACTTCTTACGGCTGTCACCAAGCCTATGACCATCTTGATGATACACCAGAACCAGTAAATATGCAGGATCTGTTCAAACAGCAACAGCAGCAGCAGCAACAGCAGCAGCAGCAGGTGAAGCGATCCTTCTCAACCATTCACAGCAGCGGAAAGCAGCAGCTGCTGCTGCAGCATCAGCAGCAGCTCCCCGAAACACATCGCCAGCTGCAGCAGCACAGCAGCAGTCACCCAATGCCACCAGCAGCAACAGCAGCAGGCGACACAGGACCAGCAGCAGCAGCAGCAGCAGCAGGAGCCCAACAGCAGCAGACCCATCCCCCGCTCCATCCCAAACCCCCCAAAAACCAATGAACCATCTTCATATCCACATAAACATGGAGCTAAATATCCATACAAACATGGATATACATATATATACATAAAAAGATGCATACACATATATATAAATAAATACATATATTCCTCTATCCACATAAAAAAGCCAAGACCCAACCAACCCCCCCTCCACCTTAAACGCATCCAGCCACTGGCTAAACACAAGAAAAAACAACACCAAGCCCTAAATAAACCCTAGACCCTAAACCCTAAACCCTAAACCCTGTTGGAAGGAAGGGGTGTAAGGGAAATGCAGCACCTGCAGAACAACAAGAAAGGCAGGCAGCACGGTGCCGCCGGGTATCCGCCAACGGCTCTCGACAAAGTCCTGGGTAAGGGCCCGGATGAGACCAGTGTTGAGGCTGGGCCGGACACAATAGACCGGGAAGAGGACCAGCCGAGTGGCCAAGTAGGCCAGCACAAAGCAACCGAAGGCCCACTCCACCGCGCGGGATCGAACCCTGCTGTAGTGCAGCGACTTGGACAAATACAGACACACGTCCGCCGTGTCGTGCAGCAGCAACACCACCTGCACAGCCACCACCACCGAGCACCAGCAGCAGCAGCAGCAGCAAATGCAGCAGCGGCAGCAGCAGCAAGTGCAGCAGCAGCAAATGCAAATGCAGCAGCAAATGCAAGTGCATATTGCAAAATGCAAAATATGCAGCAGGAGGGGGGGGCGGGTGCGGGACAGGCAAGTGGGAGGGAGGAGCGAAAGAGCAGCAGCTGCAGCAGGAGCAGCAGGAGCTAGAACAGCAGCAGCAAATGCAGCAGCAACAGCACCAGCAGCAGATTTATCTATACAAAGTAAAAGACAAGGTGCTTCGGATGATCTCAACCCAATACATAAAAACATATATAAATACAAATATACATTTATGTTTATGTTCATATTTATTACACTATTTTCTACTCCTCCTCATATCTATACGAGTATTTGTAGCTATAAACACAAATAGACACAAATACACATAATTAAATAAATAGAATTAAATAGATATATTCCTGCTTACGACTCCAACCTTCCAGTAGGAGCAGCAGTAGGAGAAAAGGACCAACATGATGGTAACAACATGATGCAGCACCATAATGGTGAAATCTTTTCTCCTCGTTTCTAAATTAATAAAGGCCAAACAACTCAGCCAAAAACCCAATTGAAATAAATAATAATTCCTCGTCGTTATCGACGGCAGCAGCAGTGGCCAGCCGCCTGAGCCCCGTGCTACTTCTTCAGGCGCAGCCATCCAGTACCTGCATGCATGCATGCATGCATGCACCAAAATAAAGAGAATAAAAAGGGGAAAACAAATACTGGGCCCTGGTAGGTCCTATCTGCCGCTGCAAGAATAATAATAGTAATAATACTAATATGGGGGACTAACCAACGGCCGTCTGGACGCTGCAAATGCAAACGGGGCCAACCAGGAACTTCTTCAGTGCCAAATTCAGAATATAAAACGTAACAGCCCCACAAAAAAGCGCTACCGTGCCACATGGTGTACCTGCAGTGCAGCAGCAGCAGCAGCAGCAGCAGGAATAGGAGCAGGAGCAGGTGCATAGAGGTTGGGTATGCTGCTGCAGCAGCAGCAGCAGCAGCGGGAGCAGCACAAAAAAGAACACTAGAATTCGTGGTTCCTGAGCTATCTGTACACTGGAACGTACCACACATTCTCCCCGAATTTATGCAGCTTTCCAGGGCGCACACAATCTGTATACTTCGCCAAACTTTTTGAAATGCAAGGCAGCCGTCTAAGGGAGCCGCTGCTGCCTCCGCTGATAATAAGTCGAATGATAGTGATTCCAATGAAAGCCTGCGGCAGGGCAGCAAGGGCAAACAAAACCCTAAACCCTAAACCCTAAACCCTGAACGGTGAACCGTAAGGTTTCCGTTTCCAGCACCTTGTTACCCAAATGCGAGCAGGAGAAGGGAACAACACTGCCGCTCGTGTTAGGCTGGGTCCTGGGGTTACCTGCCTTTCTGAAAAAGGCAGAAACATGAATTTTCAGCTGAGAACAGGTTTCGTGCATGCAAATGGCAGTGGAGGCGCACCAGCAAGACGTAGGCGGCATCCCCGTATGAAATCGTCGGGTTCAACAAATACATCTTCCAGAAGGGTCCTTTTTCAGATTCTACGAGGAAAGAAAGCGTGTGGTAGACGAGTTCGCCATCTTCCATACGGAAAGATTGCAGCTTTCTTGCAACCAGCTCACGCGCTGCCTCGAGTTGCATTGTGGCGGCCCCGGAGTGAACACGGCTTCTCGAGGCCCTCCGAGGCAGGTTTCGACGGCTAAAAAGCCAAAAAAGACGAATTTCCTCCGAAAAGAGGAAAAAAAACCGACAGAAACGCAGCAACACAGGCCGTCTACGGGGTCGGTAGGTAGCGCGGTGTCGCTACGTTTCAAGAAATCCGACGCCTGCAGGTCCTCATTTCCCTCGACTCCGAAACAAAAGACAAAAAGAAATCAAATAAATAGAAATTCAAAAACAACAGTCGCAACGCCAGCGGAAAAGAAAACCTCCCCAGCAGGTTCCACTGGCCTCGCCCACCTATGTGCCTCCCTGCACTGTGGCGTTTCCTTCAACTCCATTAAATGTCAGTGCTGGTTGCTCTTTGCGTGTCTTAGATGAAAATAATCCAATTAAACAATATAAAGGTCTATTCGAATGGTTTAAACAGCGAGATTGCATACTATTCATGCAAATTGGGGGGCGTACACGCTGGGAAGCACAGCCGTGCCCCCCTGCACAAACAAGTTCAAGGTAATTTGTTGAAAAGTGCAACGTGATCTGGAATCCAAGACAGTATAAATTCACAAAATACAAAAAGCGTGTCGAAAAGGTAGTCAAGGACCTCAAGCCGTGACTGCACCAGAGGTCCTATACCCGACGCCACCACGCCACTCATTCTGAGGTGGAGTTCTGATTTTAATCCTAAGAGCCCAAAGTTTTGTTTACAAGCAACTGTTTGAAGTGTTTGCTGTGCTTACGAGAAACGCCCTTTGAGTCATGATGCTCTCTCGCCCAGTGTAGCGGTGGAGCATGGTTTCCAGGGGGAGTTTATTCTCATGTCTCTGTCTTTAGACTGACTATGGACTGCCAGCTACGGGCTTATCAGTTGTCGTCCACAGTGTAGTTACATGCAGAAAAGTGGGCATGGCTTTGAACGCATGATAGACTGCCTTGCACTAGAACATGCGGCAAGATGCACTGTAAGCCATCTCAGACAGCCTCATATCGCACAGGCGCCAGGCCCTTAAACCGAAGTGCCTAAGAGACCACAGACTTGTTGAAAGGTCATCTGCTTTAAAGAGCCTCTCATGAAGCCTCACGTGGAATGTTTTGCCCCTATCAAAGCTCATGACAGTCCTTGGGCCAGAGAAGGGACCCCCGTTAATATCAGCATGGTTCATTGTAGCGGGTGTCGCAAACCAACAGGTTGGCTTGCTGCAAATTACTGGTTACTACCATGCATACATCGAAATACGGTATTAGAGGGACTCTGCTGCCGTTGTGCTGCAACGGTAGCAGCTCCTGTGCAATCGCGCAAGCCTAAATACGCACAGTTAACTCGGAGTGCGTCTACAAAAAAAAGTCTTTCCTAGAACACCTTATGTTTCTTCTCTTGCACAGCGGATATTTATCACTGTCTGCCATTCGGTGTAGCGGCCACCAACTTTCAGAAGCCTCGGCGAGCTGCAACACTCTCGATCACTGCACCCCACTTGGCGGAAAGTACTTCTTTCAAGAAGAATGCTTCCGTCTTTGCCGACCATTCAAATATTGCCAGCGCCGCTATGGGGAGCCTGGGGAAAAATTCCCTTGTTCCCCCGGGTAATATCTCCGTCTTCAAAATGCGCTGGAATATTTACAGCTGTTGTTCGCATGTGCTCTATTAGGACGTCCACGACAGTGATGATAACCCATAAGCAAGGGCCACACTTTCCCCGAGCTCATGCTGACCGTGAGAGCCTTAATAAGCTGCCTGCGATGCAGTTTTATTCTGGAGTCCCCTCAGGAACAGGCAATGACTGAACCGAGGAAAACGAAAAGCGGTAAAGTGTTGGTAGAATGTTACACGGAGAATATCAGTCAATAGTGAACAGAAGCTTGCTGGTGGACTTGTAGCGTCTGTAAAATAGTTTGATCATGGCGTCTTCTTCAGGGGAGAAGCAATCAATAGTTGCCTGGGCCACTCAGAGAGAATTCAGGAATGGAAGCGTTTCAATCTCTGAGATGGTGGAATACCTGTGACTAAAAGAAAATAAAAGAGAGAAATACTTAACCTCCACATCCAGACCCAGAAAGGCACAAGCCAGAACCGGAAATGCCCCAACGCGGAGATGCCCTACCTTTAGCGCATGTGAATTTTGAGACTGCAGATGCCAGAGCAGCTCACAACGAAATAATCCTAGCCATGCCATTGGCCCTACATGACAGGTCCCGAGCCTCGTCACACGGTGGATCAGGAAGAGAATAGGAAGAAGGCGAAGACGGAACGAAAACGAAACTGCTGCTGAACTAGCAGTCAAGCCCTCGTCTGTTCAGGCATTGCTTTAGAAAATGTTAGTAAGTAAAAGGCCCCTTTAAAAGGATTTGTGCTTCCTAGAATTCAGAAAGAACAATAATCACTCTAGATTAAACTTCCCTGGAGGGCATCTCCTTATATCCTTAATGCAAGGTATCTGAGGCACTATCGCAACCGCCACCCCTTTCTCACAGACTCAAGTTGCTTGCCCTAGGCTTCGGAGTACTGCAGCTACAAAACACATCCGTAGATTTCAAAAAAAGTCACAAACGTTTAGGGCAACTTTATTGTTGTTTCACGGTTCCCAGTAATTCAGAGGACCAACAGCCTGTGGCTGAAGAAGGCGAGGCGGCTTAGTGTGTGTTGCAACTCACCTTGCTGCACTAGGTACCAAGACACTGACGTACATTGTTCTGGTCACTCAGCGAGTGCGCATTAACTAAGCGAATGGCCACACATACATCCGCCCGCATGCCTTAAACTATGAGATAGCAGCTAAGCTGCCACGGGTAAAGGGCCAGCCTTGCCAGTCATGGCGCGATTGCACTCAATACTTATTACATTAACCCTGTACACTCCGACGGTCTTTCAGAAGATCCTGCATGTCACATCATACTACAGAAGTTTCGTTCCTGGACCTACTGGGTTTCATTGAAGGCCCTGTAGCGAATCTGTCCAAGAACGGCGAACAATTCATTTTTACGGAAAGGGCAGACAAAGACACCAGAAGCACAGTTAGAGAATTGAGATCGTCTTTAGTACTCGAGCCCCCTGATTTCAAGAGGCCTTGCGTCCAAACAACCGATTCCTGTGGCATAGCAGTTGGCGTGGTGTTCCCTCACAGGCCAGACGCCGAAAATAGCACCAAATAATTGTCTGCTAGTAGCTTTATGGAAAGATAGCAGGAGTATCCAGTTCTTGCGAAGCTGTGAGAGGTCCGATGCGGCGTAGAACCCCGCCGGCATAAGTTATACCGCAATAACGTCACCGTTCAATCCGGTCACTAATCCCTGGAGCAGCTAACGGAATGATTCCAGGGTTGCAGTAATGTAAGATATTCAGTAGTTGTGCACTCATTCGGGAGTTAGTTTAACGAATTGCGAGATGGCTTAAGTGAATTTAGACTCACTCCGAAGCGCCTACGAAGGCGAGCAGCCGAACGAGATTATCGCTGTAAGGTTAGGCCTTTCGCTCTTCATTCCCAGCTCAACATGTGCTTATGTACATATGCGGCTTACGCTCAGAGCGAAGACCTCGCCATACCATCAATGTTGGCTTTCTCACGAAATCTATGGAATCACGGAAATTCCATCGCACTCTCAGGATCGACAGGCAGCAACGCGAATATATGCATATAAGTCTATCAAGGCGTACCGACTCGCAGACGTCAGAAAGCGGGGAAACTCCATTCAATGGCCAGGTGAACGACAAGGGCAGTGTCTATTGGAAGTTGTTTTACCGGCAGGCGCACCTCGGCAGCATCTTTGAGCCCTCTTCAATACGCGGGAAGCGACAAACCAGCCTGGTGTGTGCCCCGTTGCATTGGTTGCAGTAAGGCTTCGTGGGTCTTGCGTCCGTTGCCTTTCATACAGAGTTAATCGTATGTCCTGTCTACTATCAGAGGATAATCTCTCCTCGGCTGCGTTCTGCGCTCGTGACTCTATTTAGTGTTCGTCCTGTGGCATCTGCGACAGCAGTTTTAGCCGTCACATTTTCACGCTCGGCTTAAGATTTTACAGCTAGCCCGGCCGCTGGCACGTGGGCAGGCGATCTACCTGACAACAGGCGATCAGCTTTCATTATTTACTAGGCTAGGTTGCTCCCTGCAAAAAGGGTGCTACAATCCCACAAAGATGCTACGGATGACACCAGGCCACTCTATTCAACCGACCCATCCCTACGGTCCACTGGTAGGCGGGTGCAGCAGTGCACGCATGCACCAGCAATTGATGTTGCCTATTCCTTCCCCCTGTGTGATCCTTCCGTTGTACGTCGTGCTGGAATGCCACACGAGGGCGTACGCTCCCCCAGCCAGGGAGGCAGAAGAAGCATAACCTATGGGAGTCTGGTACCTATGTCTCTACTTGCCTGCGAGTTGACTACGGATTTCCATGTGCATACATACCTATTGTATGCAATGTTTTTGCGTACCGTGCAGAACTCCCTACCTGAGTCTGCTCTGCAAGCCATCTCCTGCTGCCCCATGTCTCACCGGCCCCAGGCCCCCAGGCCATTCCGCCCAAAGAAAACGGGGATGGAAGGGAATTGAGCTGCTTTTAGTAAGCTTTTGCGAAGTCCCGTCCTAACAGTTTTGTCTCTATTGTAGCTTACGCCAGTCCTCCCGTTGTGGGTAGGCCCTACCAACGGCCCATGCTGCACCGTTGCACCTACTGACTACCTACAGGTGAGGACAACGTCCATATCTCTCGCTCTCTGGGCCCCCAGCAGCCTAACAGACTTCTCCCTTTGCCCTCTGTGCATGCGCACGGCTAAGGCGCTTAAGAGCGAGCCCTTCCTTACCCCATCAGAAAAGGGAAGGAATTGGTTCATGTCGCAGGGGGCCCCACACCGCTGAGCCGAAGGCCTTAAATGTTGTGTCTTGCGGCGAAGCTCTAGTCCAAGGTTCGATACAAACTTGTGCAGCAGGAGTTCAGTGTATGAGAGAAATGAGTATAATGGGCCTACCGTTGGAGCTAGTGTGAGAGAGGAGGGGCCGTGAGGGTCCGAGGGGGGGGAGGGGTTCTAATGTGAGGATTAAGCAGCAAAAAAAGCATCACACTTATTGCTAGGGTTTTGATTCTTAATCGGAAGGAAGAAGGTAGTGTTTTGGGCTTTGCGTTTTCTGCTTTGCACAGCCCGCCAGAAGGGCGGGAGCAGCGGCAGCAGCGGCTGCTGCTGCTGCTGTGTAGTGGCTTCTGCAGCAGTAGGAGCAGCAGCAAACGCAACAGCCAGGCAAAGCAGCACTATGTGTCTCTCTACGCTTTTTTCTGCTTTGTGAGTTCCCACACTCGGGGGACATGTTCCCCTCTTAACGTTGGACCCTTATCCTTAGACTCTCGCGCGGCGTCTGCAGCCCTGCTGCTGCAGCTGTTCTCTCTGCATTAGAGGATTTCTGGTTGCCTTGGTTCCGTCTATGTTTCCCCTATACTTTTACTATTGTGCTGCTGTTCCGTGGCTGGAGAGCAGCAACTACGGCGAAATACGGTGTCTGTACAGCTGCTGAACTGCATGTGCTGCGCCGGCTGCAGCGAGGCATTTGCTTTTTCTCCTACATCATCTGCTGCCTTGTATTCAGAAGGGCCCCTCTATAGGGCTAAGAGCGTTGCATCATTTGCTGCAGCCTAGCTGCCTTCCCTAGAGGCTTCTGCTGCTGCAGGGCGCAGCAGCATCCGCGTCAGCATCGGCAGCCGCAGCAGCAGCAGCAGCAGCAGGAGCTCAAAAACGCCACCACCAACCCCAACACCAACACCACCAGCAGCAGCAGCAGCAACAGCAGCAGCAGCAGCAGCAGCTTCTTTTTGCCCTCGCTGTCGCTGTGCCTCAGTAGAAAATCTCACAGCGCTCACGCCGACGCTTTGGATCCGTCTGTGCTTGCAGTGTGTGTTTCGTTTCTGCTTTTTCGTGTATATTTCCCACTGTATTATGCATTATATATATTGTATATATTGTATTATAGAGGTTTTTTTGGGTGAAGATTGCAGTTTACTCCCACTGAGACCCGAGGGGGGCCCCTGCTCTGCTGCAGCAGCAGCAGGAACGGCTGTTCCACCTTGCTAGTATAGAGCCCCTTTGAGCTCGTCGGGTGTACGTACACTGCAGCAGTGCCTATATATACAGCTGCGCATACACCGCACCCCATACCTCCTGTATGCAGCAGCAGACCCACTGCAGCAGCTCGCCTCGCGCTGACAAGAGATAAGCAGCAGCAGCAGCAGCAGCAGCCCCTCTTGTCTGTTTCATCGATTTGCCTCGGCTTCTCAGCCGCACATTCGACAAGCAGCAGCAGCAGCAGCAAAAGCAGCAGCAGGCCGTACTGCTGGTCCTGTGCCCTCATTTCTCTCTTCCTCCCTCTTTCTCAAAAAGAACACGGGCGTCATCATCATCAACAGCAGCAGCAGTAGCAGCCTCCTTTGCTTCGCCCGATAGGTCCAGCTGCAGCAGCAGTATTGGTTCCCGCTGCAGCAGCAAATATCCCCCTTAGGTGGGCTCTAAGACGCTCACCGCTTGTGAAGCAGCAGAAGCAGCGGTTGTTGCTGCACCTACAGCAAGCAGCCGCAGTTAACTGCCGCAACAGCAGCAGCAGCAGCAGCAGCAGCAACGGCGCTGCAGCACACCTTCAGCTGCTGCTAGCAGGAGAGCAGCAACAGCCGCTGCTTCCAAAAGCATCAACAGGTTTGGCAGCCGCAGCAGCAGCGGGAGCAGCAGGGTTAGAGCGCGAGCAGCAGCACTGCTAGCAGCAGCGCCAACTTTAAACTTATTATCATTCGTTCGATTAAGGCCTGCTGCTCTTGAGGAAATGAGCGAAGGTGGAGCAGCAGCAGCAGCAGCAAACAGCGCGGATGGCCATAATGGTGCAGCAGCGGCGGCACCGAAAGCTGAAGCTGTGGCAGCAGCAAATGCAGCAGCAGCAGCTGCTGGTGCAGTTGCAGCACCTGCAGCAGCTGCAGCGGGGGACTTGCAAACGCCTCCCCCGTCTATTGCTGCGGGCTCTGACTCCGCTGACCAAGCAGCGGGAACGGCAGCAGCAGCAGCAGCAGCAGCAGCAGCAGTTCCTCCTCTACCGCAGGTCCTTAGTACTGAGGCTGGCTGCTGCTTGCTGTGCAGTGAAAAGAAGGGGTTGACGCTGTTGCAGCTGCTGAAGGTACACCTGGCTTCCCAGGCAGCAGCAGCAGCAAGTGAGACGGGCGATGCAGCAGCAGGCGGGTCGGCTGCTGCTGCTGCAGCAGGGGCGCAGCAGCCTGCTGCTGCTGCAGCGGTTGACTCTGCGGCGAACGCAGCTCCCGATAGAAGCACCAGCAATACCTCCGACAAGCAGCAGCAGCAGCAGCAGCAGCAGCAGCAGCAGCAGCAGCAGCAGACGGTGCTGATGCCGCTGCTGTTTGTCCCCGGTGCAACAAAGGAGGCCTGCTGGTCCCCCTGTGGGAAGCGGCTAGCTGTAGTGACAGCAGCAGAAGGTTTGCTGCTGCTAGAACATCCAACTTGGAGTGTGGGGCCGGAGCTGCAGCAGCAAGCAGCGCAGCAGCTGCTGCGCGCTGACTGGCTGCTGAAGCAGGACCAGGGCGAGCCGAAGAAGTCGGCTACTGCTGCTGCTGCTGCTGCTGCAATCGCGGGCGCAACAGCAGCAGCAGCACCGACCCCAGCGCAAGCAGCAGCAGCAGCAATTAGAGAAAGTGTGCTGCAGCTAGTTGCTGCAGAAGTTCAGAAGCAGCTGGTGCGACGGCCGCTGAAGCCAGAAATAGTGCCTCAGGGTCAAGGAGAAGAAGAGCAGCAGCAGCAGCAGCAGCAGCAGCAGCAGCAGCAGCAGCTGCTGCTCCAGGTGGACCCTGATGCACAGGTCAAGGCTTTACACTGGTCCCCACGGGGCACCTACTTGGTAGCAAACGTACAGCTGGACTTGAGAACGGTGCTGATGCAGCAGCAGCAGCAGCGCAGCAGCAGCAACAGCAGCAGCAGCAGCAGCAGCTCTGCCAGCGAGTGCGCTGCGGACTCCACCTGCACCAACTCGGAAGCTGCTCCATGTTCGGCTTCCGCTGCAACTGCAGGGACCCCTGCTTCTGCAGCAGCGCCGTCAGCAGCAGCAGCAGCAGCAGCAGCAGCAGAGCACAATGTGTTTGTGTGGGAGGCAGCAACGGGGAAGGTTGCTGCTTCGCTGCAGCAGAAGCGGCTTGTTTGGCCGTTGCTGCAGTGGAGGGACGATGAGGCCTTTTGCTGCATCCCCAAGCGCCCTCATCTTCTGGTGCGCCGGCTGCTGCAGCCATTCCTGCTGCTCCTGCTCCTGCTGCTGCTGCTGCTGCTGCTGCTGCTGCTGCTGCTGTTTTTTGGTCTCTAGTGCCCCTGCTGTCTCCGGTGTCTGCTGGCGTGCTGCTGCCTGTCTCCTTTTACTTGAATAACTTTCTTTTTCCTCTTCTTTAGTTGTATTTTTTATGAAGGTGCAGCTGCTCCTTTGTTGTCTGCTGCTGTCTCCTGTTTTTCTTTTTTTCTTTTTGTTTCTGTGCTGTCTCCTCTCTGTTTACTTTTGCCTTCTTCCCTGTCTGTATACAATGTCTCTTTTGTCTTTCTGGTTCTCTTCTCTGCACCTCAGCTGCTGCTGCTGCAATTGTTTCCCTTTCTGTCCGCGTTGCAGCAGCAGCAGAACGATAAGCGCTTATGCATTGCCTGCTTCTCCTTTGGAGCTACGCAGCAGCAGCAACAGGCTGCTGCTTGCCCTCCTTCTTTCTCCGTCATAGAGATCCCCGATGCGTCTGCTGCAGCAGCAGCTGCAGCAACAGCAGTAGCAGCAGCAAAAGAACGAGGAGAAGACCCCGAAGCAGCTGCTGCCTTTGAGGCCACCCCCAACCCGCAGCAGCAGCTGCTGGACCTGCTGCAGGAGCAGCTGCAGAAGTGTGGGGAGGCGGGCGCAGCACCTGCCGCTGCTGCAGCAGGGGATGCTGGCGGGGATGCAGCAGCAGCAGCAGCAGCAGCCGCCGCCGCCGCAGCAGCCTCCGTGCCTGCCGCGCGTGCCTCTGCTGCAGTGGCTGCAGCAACGTCAGCAGCAGCAGCAGCAGAATATGACAAGGCCCTAGTGAGAACCCTAGCGTGGCAGCTGCTGCCTTCAGCTGACTCTACCGATTTTCTTTGGAGTTCATCAGGGGCTGCCCTTTTGGTAGTAGCGAGCACCACCGTTGACGCAACAGGTGCGTGTTGTGTCTCCTGTCTCCTGTCTCCTTTCTCCCGTGCTTACTGTCTCCTTTTCTCTTTTTTGCTCTCTCCCCGTGTCTCCTTTCCTGTTTTTGCTGTTGTCCCTCTTGTCTCTTTCTCTTGTTCTCCCCCTTGTCTCTTGTCTCCTCCTGTGTTACTCTCCCTGTCTTGCATGCATGCATGCTTGCATGCATGTTTCCGGTGTCTCCTTTTTCCTCATTGGTGCGGCCCCCTCCTGCTGCTGCTGCTGCTGCTGTTTGTCTCCTTTTCGCAGGAGAGAACTATGGTGGAGTTGGAGACTGCTGGGCTGTCTCCTTTGGGACGCCGCAGCACCCGCAGGCGGTTGCGGCTCTGCAGCACATACAGCGCTTGACCCAGCAGGACCAGCAGCAGCAGCAGCAGCAGCAGCAGCAGCAGCAGCAGCAGCAGCAGGAGGGGGATTCGCCCCTGGCCCTCCACTGCTGCGTCAGACGCATCAGCAAGAAAATTGTACAAGATGTAACATGGAGCCCCACGAGGGACGAGTTTGTCCTTATAGAGGGGAAGTCCCCTAGTGGTAAGGAGACAGAAATTTTTAGTCCCTTTTTTATTTGGATTTGTCTCCTCCTGTATCTGTCTCCTCGCTTCAGTCTTCTGTCTCCTCCTCTCCATCTGTCTCCTTTTCTTTGTCTGTCTCTGGAGATAGCTGGACATTGTATAGTCGGTGTTGGCGCCCACCTGGGTTTAATAGTCGCACTGCTGCTGCTGCTGCTGCCGCTGCTGCTGCCGCTGCTGCTGCTGTTGCTGCTGCTGCTGCTGCTGCAGACATCGTGCTGCTGGACCGCCAAGGGCGCCCGCAGTTCGTCTTCCCCCGCCGCTACAGAAATTTTGTCTCCTTTTGTCCCTTTGGGCAGATGGCGGTGATAGCAGGCTTTGGCAACTTAGCAGGTAAATAGAAACAAAAAAGAAATGCAAATAGATCCATTTGTCTTGAACCCTGAGGAGAAGGAGCTGCTGTTGCTGCTGCTGCTGCTGCTGCAACGGCTACCTGGGGCTGCTGGTGCTGCTCTCGGCTTCGCTGCCCCTGTTTTTTTCTGCTTTTTCTGGTGTACATACACCCTGCAACTCGCTGTTTCTCTCCTCCTTCCTGTTGCTGCTGCTTTTTTCTTTTCTCGCGGATTGCTGCTGTTCCCTATTGTTATTCCCCTTGTTCCTCCTTGATTTGTCTCTGTTTCCACTATCCGTCTCTGCATGCAGGGGAAGTCAGCTTTTACTTCAGAGACAAATCGGCGCAAGGCATGCAACACATAAGCGAGTTCAAAGCCCCCTGCACAGTACTAGCCCTGTGGGCCCCCTGTGGCTCTTACTTTGCAACGGCCTCAACTTACCCTCGCATGAAGGTTGATAACTGCCTTAGTGTCCTAGACTATAGAGGCAAGCAAGATGCTGTCTTTGTCTTTTCTTTGTCTTTGTTTTTATTTTGTCTTTGTCTTTGGTCTTTACTCTGTCTCTGGTTTTTTCGCTGTCTTTCTGTGGGTCTTTGTCTTTGACTTACCCTCGCATGAAGGTTGATAACTGCCTTAGTGTCCTAGACTATAGAGGCAAGCAAGATGCTGTCTTTGTCTTTTCTTCGTCTTTGTTTTTTTTTCTCTTTGCCTTTGGTTTTTACTCGGTCTTTGTCTCTGTTGTTTTCGCCTAGACTGTAGAGGCAAGCAATAGCCTGTCTTTGTCTTTGTCTGTGTCTTTGTTTTTTCTCTGTCTTTTTCTGTGTCTTTGTTTTTTCTGTCTTTGCCTGTGTCTTTGTTTTTTCTGTCTTTGCCTGTGTCTTTGTTTTTTCTCTGTCTTTGCCTGTGTCTTTGTTTTTTCTCTGTCTTTTTCTGTGTCTTTGTTTTTTCTGTCTTTTTCTGTGTCTTTGTTTTTTCTCTGTCTTTGCCTGTGTCTTTGTTTTTTCTTTGCCTTTGTCTGTGTCTTTG
>HG710922.1:19109-89486 GCA_000499725.1 Eimeria brunetti
ATGTATAATATGCAAAAAAAAAGGATATATGTATGAATATAGGTATTTGACCCCCCTTGCCCCTTATTGCCTTATTCCTCTTTTTCTTTCTTTTTTTTCCCCTTTTCCTCAGAGAGGCCCCCAGCGCCCCGCAGCCAAACGAGCGGTTGCTGGCGGCGGCGGAGAACCAGGCCTTCCGCCCGCGGGGCACCACGCAGAGGGGAATAACCTCCCGCATCATGAACGGTCAGTGCAGCCCGGCTGCTGCTGCTGCTGCTGCTGCTGTTGCTGCTGTTGCTGCTGCTGCTGTTGCTGCTGCTGCTGTTGCTGCTGCTGCTGCTGCGTGTGCAGGCGTATGTCAGCTTGGGGTGGTGGTAGGGAGGGGATGATAGGCACTACTTGCTGCTGGTAGTGTTTGACTCGTCTGCTGCAGCAAGAGAACAAAGCAGCAGCAATTGAATTCAGCTGGATCACAAACAAAAGTTTGAAGAGCGGCAGTGTTATGAGTAGAAATTGAGTCTTGATGTATACTATATACTATTTCTAATTTAAAAAACAAAACTGTAATTATATATAATTATAATTTGTATCTCTCTACAGGCGAGGCCTTAGACGAATCCGAGCTGCCAGAGGAGCTGCGGAGACAGCGCGAGCAGCTGCGGCGGCGGAAGACTGCTGCTGCTGCAGCAGCAAAGCGGAAGGAGACAGAAGTGGTTGAACTCGAGTGGAGACGCCGTAAGTTGCTGCTGTTGTTGCTGCTGTTGCTGTTGCTGCAGCTGTTTGGGCTAGTTGCATCGTACTTGTTTTGATATATATATATGTATGTAGTTGTTATATTTATTGTTGCGTGGGGTAGCCGCCTCATACTTGTTACTTTGCTTGTTTCTAATAAGCTGACTGCTGCTGCTTACAGAGCCGAAGCCAGAGCCTAAGGTGCCCGCTGACGAGGCAGCAGCAGGAGCTGCAGCAGCAACGACTGCTGCAGCATCAGGGGAGAAGCAGCGAGGCGGGAGCAGCACAAACAGCACCGCACAGGCGAGAAGCGGCAGCAGGACTTCAGCAGCTGCAGCAGCAGGACGGCAGCAGCAGCAGCAGCAGCAGCAGCAGCAGCAGCAGCAAGAAGCAGCATCCAGTGCCCCCGCTAGCGCCTGCTTCTCGGGTGATGAAACCACCCAGGAGTTGCAAGGAGGTGCAGCGCAGCAGCAGCACGAGCATCAATCGCAGCAGCAGCAGCAGCAGCAGCAGCAACAGCAACAGCAACAGCAACAGCAACAGCAAGCTCGACGTAAAGCAGCGGATGCAGCATCTGTCAGCGCAGACTGCGCTCTAGCAACCGGTAGGTAGCTGCTGCTTTGCTGCTGCAGCTGTGCTGCTGCAGCTGTATAAGAACGACGATGGCAGCTGCTAATAAGTGGTTTTAAGCCTGCTGCTGCTGCTGGTTTGCTGCTGCTTTTTGTCTTCAGGTGCCGTGGAAGATTTGACTGCAATGCTGGAGCAGCACTCACTGCATCTGGTCCAGCCGCAGCAGCAGCAGCAGCAACAGCAGCAGCAGCAGCGCCAGCAGCAGTGGCAGCAGCACTGGCAGCAGCAGCAGCTACAACAGCACAAACTGCAGCAACAGCAGCTGCAACAGCAACAGCTGCAGCAGCATCAGCTCCAGCAGCAGCAGCTCCAACAGCAACAGCTTCAGCAGCAGCTGCAGCAGCTCCAGCAGCAGCAGCAGCAGCTGCAGCAGCAGGGAGCTCGTGCTGCAGGAGCGCAACAGGCAGCAGGGACAGCCGGCCTTCAAGTGCTGGGGTCAACGCATGCACCGGTGGGTGTGGTAGGTTCCCAGGTGCGGCAGCCGCAGCAGCAGCAGCAGCAGCAGCAGCTGACACAACAGCAGCAGCAGCTGACACAACAGCAGCAGCAGCTGCTGCAGCAGCTGCAGCAGCAGCTGCAGGCGCAGCAGCATGCAGGGAACGCTAGCGTCTCGCGTGCGCCCGGACAGAACTCGCAACAGCAGCAGCAGCAGCAGCAGCAACAGCAACAGCATCAGCAGCTGTCAGCTGAGGAGCTGTCTGCTGCGCTGCGGATGATGCTGCCCAACCTACCTTTAACGCAGCAAAATCAGGCCCCCCGGCAGCAGCAGTGGCAGCAGACGACGAGGGGCGACAACGCCTTGAGTGCCCTAGCAGCTGCTGCCGTGCGGCAGCAGCAGCAGCAGCAGCTGCTGCTTCTGAGGCAGCAGCAGCAGCAGCAGCAAGACTTGGTAAGATTGGCTTGCGCTTTCCCCTTCGACTTGTCCTTCGGCTGGGAAACTGCTACGGATTCTGCTGTTGCTGCTGTTGCTACTGCTGCTGCTGCACATCTGTTGTTGTTGCTTTCGCCATTGCCGTACCATAGCCTTGTGTGTCTGTGGTGTGTTCTCAGCAGCAGCAGCAGCAGCAGCAACAGCAGCAGCATGTAGACGCGCAGCTGTGCCCATTGCTGCAGCAGCTGCAGCGGGGCGGCGCAGACCCGCTGCTGGGGCGGGTGTCTGCTGGGGTGCAGCAGCGGCAGAAGGCGCTGGCGCTGCTGCGTGCTGCTGCAGCGCAGCCGCCCAAGGCGCATAATCAGCAGCAGTCGCAGCAGCAGCAGCAGCGCAACCTAGTGCTGCAGCAGCAACAAGCAATTCAACAACAGGAGATGCAACGGCAACAGCAACTGCGACAAACGCAACAGCTGCTTCAGCTTCAGCAGCAGTCCGAACTGCAGCGGGACGGCAACGTGGACGTTCACCTGCAGCAGCAGCAGCAGCGCCAGGCGTCATCAGCAGCATCAGCTGCTGCTACTTCAATGAATTTGCCGCGGGAGGCGCGTTTGCTGCTGCAAAGACTGCAGCAGGGCGACGGCGCTCAAAAGACGGCGCAGCTGCTGCAGCAGTTGCAGCAGCAGCAGCAGCTCCAGCAGCAGCAGCAGCTGCAGCAGCAGCTACAGCAGCAGCACCTCCAGCAGCAGCAGCTGCAGCAGCAACAGCAGCAGCTAGAACATGAAGAGGCGCAGCAGCAACAACACTGCGGGGCACCGCGCTCTGCAGCAGCGTCGCAGCAAAGGCATGGCCTCAAGGAGCAAACACTAGATAGCGGAACTGACAATGAGCAGCATCAGCAGTTCACATGGCAGCAGCAGCTGCAGCTGATGCAGCATCTGCAGCAGCAACACCAACTACTTCAGCAACAGATGCAGCAGCAGCAGCAGCAACAACAGCAACAACAGCAACAGCAACAACAACAGCAACAACAGCAACAACAACAACAGCAACAACAACAACAACAACTGCAAGGGCAGCAGCTGCTGCAGCTGCAGCAACAACAGTTGCTGCAACAGCAGCAAAGACAGCACCAGCAGGGGCGTAGGCCAGATGTAATGATCGAGAGGTGCTGGCAGTACATCGACCCCAGGGGAAGAGTGCAGGTGGGTTACAGCTCTAGAAATGCATTTGCTGCTGCAGCAGCAGCAGCAGCAGCGGGAGCAGCCGCGGGAGCAGCAGCGGGAGCAGCAGGCGACGGAAATGTTTATAGCTGCCCGGGGAACAGTAGCATGGCCAGTAGCCTGCGAAGGCCGTGACGATTAGTGTTTTATATGTATAACATATAGTACTCTAATAGAATATTACATAATAGCATTAAGGTTCTTAATCTTATTTTAAATGCATGCACGTCAGTTTGTACTTCCCCCTTTTCTGTTGCCTACAGGGCCCTTTCTTTACAAAGGAAATGTATGTATGGAACAGCCTGGGATACTTCGACCCCGGGCTGCTGGTGCGGTGCTGCACCTCAGACAAGTTTGTTCCCCTCAACAAAGTATACCCACCTCCCATTATGCCCTTCTCGATGCCCCCTAAGCCGCAAGCGGCAGCAGCTGCTGCTGCTGCTGTGTTTGGCGGCAGCAGCGGAGGACAAGCTTTTTCCACTTCCAACACGCCGACACCAGGGGCCTCAGCTTCAGCGCATTATGTAGTTGGCACTGAAGATGGAAGCAGCAGCGGCGGTGCAGCAGGCGGCACCAGCCTTCCCGTGGGGGACCTTAGTGCTGCTGCTGCTGCTGCTGCTGCCTCGTCGGGAGGCGACTCCCCCGATGGCGGCAACGATGGACGCACCTAAAGAAACAGCAGCAGCAGCAGCAGCAGCGCCGGTGTTGGCGGTGTCAGCTGCATGCGCTGAGATAAGTTTGCTTCTTGCGCCCTGTGACCGCGTCGATTGCCTCGTGCTGTCTGGCAGAGGTTTCGTTCTGCGCTGTGCCTCTTCTCAAGGACTTGCTGCTGCAGCAGCTGTTGCTGCTTCTGTAGCAAACGCTGCCGCAGGATCCAGCTCAGCTGCTGATGCAGCCAAGTCCCTTTAACGTGTACTGTTAGGGGAGGGAGCGGGCGAGAGAGACAGCTTGTCTTTTCGGTGTCATTGTGGAAGTTTTTGCTGTACTGGCGGCAGCAGCAGCAGCAGCAGCCGGCGCACCCGCTGCTGACTGTAACGGCGTAGTTGTCCTATCTTTTGCTTGCTAGGTAGGGGCGACTGGCTTTTGTCGTGGGTTCTCTGGAGCAGTGGAAGCGACAAGAATTGCTTGATCCTGTATTTTCTTTTGGCTATCGCTTTTATTGTCATCGTCCTTTAGGCTTCGCTTCCTGCTTTCTACTTGCATGTTTCCGTATTGCCGTGCATATCACGTTCCGTACGTTTCGGTGCCGTTTGTTCTTCCGCGTAAGCCATCATTCAACTTCAGTGTGAGGTGAGAAACAACATGGGTAATAACGATGCTAGCTGTTGTGCAGAAACGTTTAATTCTTGTCAGTGCGTGTTATCATTTCTGGTACGCCCGAACCTCCCTACTCTATATATATTTATTCTGGCTTCTCTGTGCTTTCTTCTGTACTTGCTTACCCGTGTGCATGTGTGCGCTTATATAATGTATGTACATATATATATATATAAACCCCATCCATGTGGCTAAAGTGTCTGTAGACGCTGAGCCAGCTTGACTGCGAGAATCTGAATTGCAGCTTCAAGGTGGCTGCGCAGATTACTGCGTCCGCCGCAACACCTCTGTGGAAGGGGCGAGTGGTTGTGTCGGGCTGGGGTGCTTCCATTTAGCTATTAGTAGTCTCTCTCCCTGCTAGTTTTAGAAGCAACGACTTTAAACGAACGAACCAAAAGAATGGCTCTGGCTCAGACCCAGTTTGCAAGTTGCAGAAAAGGTGGAAGGTGTCGGCGACCAATAGTTGACGTAGTTACAGTTTTTATTCCCGCTAGTCCCTCCCTCTGTCCTAGGAGAGGTAGTCTGTAGTGGGCATTCATAGCTGCAGGGCATTCACATTGGCTACTACATAAAAGAAGCACCAGCTTCCCGGCGGAGTAGAGGCAGACAGCCGTAGAGAGGTGGAAACCGCAGCTCTCGCCTATTAGCGGAGTGAACTGCGGGCTCCTACGCAGCTGTCTTACAGGGCTGAGTCTCAGTTGTAGGGGGCGAACGCTAGGTAGGAGTGCAAGGTAGTTACGTGTCGAACGGCTGCAAGCTAGTGGCCCTTTGAGGGCAGTGAATATTACGTTGACTATCGGGAAGCTAGTCGACGCAGCAGTTTTGAGGTTGTACTGTGTAGAGAAAGATGCATAGTGACAAGTAGGACCGTGCTAAGAAAAGTTGTTCTTCTTGAGCTAGCACAGGCTGGAATCCTTGATATGCCCTCAGACGCAAAATACACACAAACGGCGTGTTAAAAATGATGATGCCCGGATCAAGCGCCTCTGTGAGCCGGTTCGAAAGAACGCTTCTTATACCTTCAGATGAACAACTGCATTAATGAGCGCATCTTCGAACCTTACGAGCGGCATTTCGCGGGATCCGCCTGTTGCCTCTTGCCACGTGCGGCGCATCAGTGGGTCTTTGCCCCATATGGCACAGAACTTCTTCAGGTCCCTTGGTCACCAGTCCACGGGTTTTTCATTCGCTATAAATACAGGCTGGACGAATAACCTAGAGGGAAGTTCCCATTTGGAAGGCAAACATGTTTATATTGCCTTATATTGACTGTTCAGAAGCGCCGCTGCGGCCGGCAATCCCCCACCCTCCCGCCAAGAATTGAATCTTCACGAGTGCCGATGGAGGCAGCCCTGTTGATGAATCCAGCAGCCATTCAGTTGAGGGGAGCGACGGGTTAGAGGAGGGACCTTCCGCATCCCAACCAGCATTTCAGTCGAACTCCTGTGGTATATTCCTGCTGGGGATTCATGCAGAAAGGCTATTAGCAATTCTGTGCCGTGGTACTATGGCTCCTTTCAGGACGAAGCAATCAACTGGGCGCAAGAAATTTCTCTGCCGCATGCACATCGCCGCGCTCTTCATATGCGGTCAGGCCCAACGGGCACAGGCATTCTCCACAGACTAGACTAGTAAGGCATTTAGTTGGATGGGTTGAGGATACGGCTTTCTTTGCAACGAGACGAGGTGCCCCGCCCTTGGCCGTTGTCCCTCCACAGACGTAATCCTGAACAATTTCCATTAACTGTAGGCTTCCTGAAAGCTATGACCTTTTTGGTCTGGGGAAGCACCTAAACTACCGAATGCTGCTCAATTTACGCCAGATGCCATAGTCACTGGTAGAAGAGTTGACAGACTACCTCTCTTGCTGCAGATGGACAGGCATCCGAACAGTCGCAGCCCCACCATAATCAGCCCCACCTGAAAAATGTGTGAAGAAAGCACAGAACATTAGGCTAGAATCATCATGTGCTGCGATGGGGATTAAGACACTTCGGCTAAAGCTTTTTAAAAAGCAGGTGTCTATGCCGTCGGCCTACTCAGAGCACAGCGGCCTTGCGCGGACAAGGAAAGGGACCCAACCTATCCTGAGTTAGCTGCTGCACTCTCCGCTGCAGTTCCCTTCTCACAGGCAATGTCAAGCTCAATGCAAACCTGTACGTACGTTACGTACGTATGTACGTACGAAGGTCGTACGTGCCCTTCGACTTAACGCGCAGGCTGGCTACTGACAGCCAAGCATTTCACTGTCAGTTGGTTGCAGCGTTAGGGCATGAAACAAAAGGAACCTTCAGTATGCTTCCGTGCGGGGTTGTTTTTCACCAAAGAGTGGTGCATCTGTTTAGAGGCCGCTTCCCCTCCTCAAGGGCCCTAGGACCCTGTGGGGCTGGCCCAACACTGCTGGAAACTAAAGGGGAAGTCAAATGCTATTGGGAAAGTATTATTAGGAGTCTTAGAATCTTTTGCAGCTGACGAAGGTCCTCAGCTAACAGACCCCTTGCTGCCTAACCGCTGTTTGACGTGTGTGTATGGGCATCGTTGGTAACTCGTCGATGAGAGATTAGTAATCAACGCACACATACAGAAACACATGAACACCCTTTAAAGAGACGCGTTTCCAGAACAACAAAAAACTAGATTTTATTTGACGAAGATGCTCTGCAACACAACACAACCCCGCAGTTACTGGTTCTTGGGTCGCACTAGGCTAACCCAGTTAATTAAAGACCCCAAAAGGGTATGGCTTTTGAGATGCCAATTCACGGGCTAGTGATTATTTAGTTAGACCAATGTTTTACGATAAACTGAGACAAAAGGCCTCTAGAGCAGCAGGCAGAAGAAAGGGGCCTCTGCAGCCCCCCACCCCCCGCCTGTGTTACGGGACTGCCACCTTGTGTTCTCTCGTTATTGTTGGGTGTCTTGGTGTTTGCTGGCTTGAAGTTGAAGTCTTAACTATTTCTGTCTCCGTATATTTATCTGTTCGTTGGACTTCTGCTTTGTGAAGCGTCGGCGAGCTGAGGAAGGGCAATGAATACGGGGGGGTCTCGGTGTTGGTGCACAGTGTTGAGGCCCAGACACGGCAGGCTCTGATGCGCTGAGGCCTCTCAGTATTTCAAAGACATCTCATTATAACAGCAATAGAACGATTGTTGGCGAGACCATCCGGGCTGTTGCCGAGCGTCGACGGCGCAATGTCCGCAATGCGCTGACGTGCCCAAGAGAAGAAGATTCAACATTATTTCGTTGACTGCGTATTCGCCATTCGTTTCCCTTGAGCCTTGACAGTATAGATTCTGTGGTTTTTGTTCCCTGCTGACTCGCCGTCTACTTGGGGCGTAAAGCCGGCAGTTTCCCTCAAATTTTCTCAAGTTGATTTGCTTGCTGAGCCTTGAGGTGGAGTCGCGGCAAGCAGGGGAAGAAGGCAACGCGAAGAACAGCTGCCAGAATTGACTCCACAAGGAAGCATTCACCTGGAGGTGCCTCGGCACTTATCACGGCTTCTGTTTTGGTTTCACTTGGTTTCACTTGGCCTTAAGGCACATATATCATTCGGACGTGGGCTTGCACCCACGCACCCTGGTTTGCGATCTTCAGTCCTGCGCGTATGCGTGTACAAATAGCCAGTTGTATAGGTTGACGCCGCTGGCCAGCAAAGCAGCTAGCTTTGTATACTGAGAGGCATACAGCTTTGTGTATTGACCAACGCCTGTTGGTGAGGAGGAGAGCGTCGCTCCAGTTTTCGTTTCCTGCATCGACAAGGAGTATTTTATCTGCGCGTTCATTCTCCTCCGCTACTCGAGCTGATGGGTAGTCAACTTGAGAACCCGTTGTTGTGGCTAGATTGCGAGATGACGGGCCTCGACCCTCGAAAAGACAGGATTTTGGAGGTTGCATGCATCCTGACGGATGGGCAGTTGAAGCGTGTGCAGGAGGGGCCCACCATAGTGCTTCACTGCCCGAAGGAAGTGCTGATGGAGATGGGGCCTTGGTGTCAGGAGCACCACGGAAAGTCGGGTCTGACCGAGGCGTGCATGCGAGCGACGACGACGGCGGCTGCAGCCGAACAGCAGATCATATCCTTCTTGAAAGAGAACGGCGTGGGCACTGGAGAGGCGATTCTTGCGGGTAATTCAATCCACATGGACAAGGAGTTCCTGCGAAACGAGATGCCGGGTGTTTTGGAATTCCTGCATTATCGAATCTTGGATGTTTCCAGCATCAAGGTCTTAGCAACGAGCTGGTTCCCCGGATTGTTACCCCCAAAGAAGCGATACATGCACAGGGCGCTCGACGACATCAAAGAAAGTATTGAAGAACTCAGATACTACCGTGAAAATATATTCGTGGGAGGCTCAGCAGGTGACCACAGAACCCAAGCAAATGCGCCTTCATAACAAGCATTCATAACCAACACAGACACGGCGATTCAGCTGCGGCAGGCTTGCTTGTGTCAAAGACCGCGGGGAAAGACACGAGCAGCCGCGCCGAGTTTTTATAAGAGTTTCTCACAAGTGCCTCAAGGGGTGCCAGCTTAGCTCTACGGACAACTTGAGGCCAACTGCTGAATTTGCGAAATGCTTCACTATATTTTGATACACATGGACTTGCCTCTGTGTCCAGCACTGTGCTGCACGTTTCGCTGTGCAGTTCAAAGTGCTAAAGCAGACCCTCCTCAGCCGAAAGACACACAGGGAACTGGGGAGCAAAGAAGGGTTCTGGCGTTTAGGCGAGGAAGGGGGCCAGCCACCTAGGAGGCAGCTCCCGTTTTAACTGGGAAGACAAAAGTTCGTGTTTGTGTCTATCAGTTTCTCCACTTTTCACGTTAAGGCGCAGGAGTGTCTGCGTTGCTTGTAGTGTGATGCGTTGCATACTAGGCATTTTCATCATTTTCACTGTACTACACTGACAGCCTATGGCTAGGAGGTAGAAGTGCAGTCGCATAGGTTGCTGCTCTACTGAGTAGCCTAACTGGGATCTACCGCTTTTCCAAAGTCTTGCTACCTGTTGTTGACTCTTCACGCGCCACAGTCTTCCCGTCCCGTGACTGGCGGCTCTTCACGCCAGAGGAGCACTTCCTCAACGGTTAAGTCAAAGCCTAGTCAAAGCCAATACTGCAGATACTCCAGCTAGCCACACGGCTGCTGAAGCGAGGTAGAAGCCTGCTAGGGCTAGCACGGGAGCTGGTGCAGCTAGCCACAGAGCTGGTGGTTCAAGACATATATACCCTCCGCCCACGGCTACAGCATCAGCAGTAGACTGCCCTCAAGGGATGTGTCGCACCCCGCGAAAGCATAAGTAGAACACCATAATGCGGCCACGCCTGCACAGGGCAGACAGCACCACTAGGGCGCTGCACCAGCAGTTGGAGTGAACTGTAAGCCATGCGTTCTGTAACTTGTTTCCTGGGTCCGCGCAGGCGCTGCTGCACCGCCCGCCCGCCCCCGCTGTTTCTTCCGTCTCTTCCACGTTTGCTGAGCCACAGGAATAAATCCCAGCGTCTCCATTGCCCCCGGGCGCCCTCTCTTTCTGTCTTGGTTCCCTTCACTGAAGTCGTCGGCCAGAGGGGGCTGGGCAGAAGTGTGTGGCAACGCCTCTGCAGCCGTTGCTGCTTCTGCTGATGAGACTGCTGCCGGATCACTAACCCTCATCGCCTCCGCTACAGCTGCTGCTACAGTTTCTGGGTCCGGAGGCGGAGGGGGATGACCGGGGAGCAAGAGGCTGTCTGTGTTGTCGCCGTTGCGAATATCTTGCTCTTGCTCCTGCTGCTTTTCTTGCCTTACTAGCCGGCTGTTTTGCTTGCTGCTACGGACATGCAACAATCTGCCCTTTTCCATCCGTTGCAGCTGCCTGTAGACCCAGCGTGCAACATGCCTCGCTGTGTATGACGCGTTTCGGGCCTGAGCGCAGAAATGGCGAATCAGCAACACACACGTTCTCGAAATGCGTGCGTTTCCCGGGAAACTGCTGCTGCTTCAGTTTCTGCGCCTGCTGCTGTTGGGCTGATGCGGATGCTGCTGCGGTTAACAGTGCCTTCGCTCACATCTCTAGAAGAAGACGAACCATCAGGAAGTTCCAAGCCTGCAGGAGACACACGCACAACAGCCAGCGCGGGGATGACAGGCTGAAATGACAGAAAATAGAGGCTACTAAGCAATGCAAGCAGCAGCAGTAGCACCAAGACCCGCAGCAAGAATAGCAATCACAGCTGCTTACTGTCAGCAGTCATAGCGTCCATGCGACAAGAGAGGGCAGCCGAAGAAACACGCACTATAACCGGTGGCTTGGGGCCCTTCAAACCCATGGAGAAGAAGCCCCCTAACTGCACAGACACATCGTGCTGCTCTGGCCATTTGCTACTGTCGCTGCTAGTATTGCCACTGCTGCTGGTACTGCTGCTGCTGCTGCTGTGACTGTTGCTAATGTTCGTGCTGTCGTGACCACTAGGCCGGCTCTGTGTGTCGGCCTCGTCCTTTGGGTCATGCGGGGGAGAAGCAGAAGCACCCGCTGCAGCAAGCAACTGCTGCTGCTGTGCAGCCACAGCCTCTCTTAGCACTGCAGCAGACGGCAGCAGGTCATCCATGTCGTCGAGCACTGGCTCTGGCTGCTGCTGCTGCTGCTGCTGCTGCTGCTGCTGCTGCTGCTGCTTCTCTTGCTGCTGTTCTCCTGCTTGTTGATCCGATTCCGGATGTGCTGTAGGAGCACGAGATGCAACTGCTTTCTCTAAAGCTCCCTGAGGCCAAATCAACAACAGCAACAAACCTGGCGCGCCATGACGATGCCTTCCAAGCGGCAGCAGCAGGCAGGACAGCAGCTAGGGCTAAGGGTCCTTCGTTTGCAGCAGCAAGCCCACTTGAATGGCCTTGAGGATTTCTGCGCCGTATCGGTGGACTGCTGGTGGTGTGGGCCGGATGGCGTGACGGAGTTGGACGTGAGTTAATGGCCTCTGCAGCAGCAAGAGCACAGCCAAAACAAATGCTGCAAGCGTAGTTGGACGGGAAACAATATTTTTCAGGAGGGTTGGCACTCGTGGAAAGGCAGGAGAGATAGAGGCGTCGGCGGCAGCAACTAGCCGGGTCCTCTGCTCTGCTGCTTGAGCTGCATGCTAAGCTCCTAGTTGGGTGTGGCCATCAGGCGCCGTCTACTCACCCTTTGCGCCAAAAGCAAAACGCATGCATTTGTCAAAACTGCATGGGGGCTGACGTCTCTCTTCCGGGCCACAGAGTCTCGCCACGCGAGGAGTCCCTTCTGAATCCATATTTACAAACACACACGAGTTCAGACATCACCAGCGACAGCAGCGGAGACAGCAGCAGCACAAACAGAAGCGGCAGAAGCAGCAAGGGATCAATGAAGAGAAGAACTGCCGAAGGCCGCAACAGGAAAAACTGAAAACCAGACACCAGGATAGACCTAGTAGTGCAGCCACAACTCCCGGTCAGAAACTAATAGACGGGAGCAAACCCACCACCAACAGCAGCAGCAGTAGCACCAGCAGCAGTAGCATACGCGGCATGATTAGTGTGTCTTACAAGAACGGCATATGAAAGAGGCGCAAGGGCGGCGCTGTTTCTTTTGAGGAGGTGCGTCGCCTCCTTCTCGTCATCGAACGGCCCCTCAATATACAGAGAAAGGCAAATGTCTCTGCTTCTCTCCAGCACGCCTAGCACTGCAGCTCGCCCTGACTGAACGCCCATACAAAGCACAGGCGAATCGTCCCAAATGCTGAAAAACTGCTGCTGCTGCTGCCGCTGTTGCTGCTCCTTCCGGCAACGCCCTCCCGCCCTGCTGCCGTTCTCAACTCTGCTTCTGCCGAACAAAGGTGGTGGCTGAAAGCAACAAAACTAATTTCAGGTGCGTTTAAGCTGCGTCTGCTGCCAAAAACATAACACGCTGCTTCATCTACTGTGCCTGAGATACATACAGCTGTAGGCTCTCCAAGCCCGCCGGGAGCCGTGCAGCTCAAGTTATACATCCCGGTCCTGTAGTGGCACGCGCAGCAGCAGCGGCAGTGACAGCGACGAAGTTCATATCAATAAACACAATAGCAGCCGAGCTCACAGAATACTGCAGTCATTCTAGTGGCCCGATGAATTTCCGGGTGTCCCTGTCTCTGCGTTGCTGGCAACAACAGCACGAACAGCAGCAGCAGCAGGGGCAGCACGTACTGGTCGTCTCTGGCGAGAATTTGGTTCTGCATGCATTGGTATATGTACGGCAGGTAGTGTGTGTCAGAGCGCGCATAAGCTTTCATCTCCTCCGTAAGCGGTCTAAGGAGAAACAGCAGCAGCAACAGCAGAGGCAGCAGCAGGTAATACACAAACGTGGCAAACACGCACAACGTACGTCAGCATCAGGGCCCAACCCTGACATGCACAACAAGACACATCAGCACCTGGCTAGCAGCGACAGGCCGATGGAGGGCCCACCTAACTCTCCAGTCTGCAAGCTGCATCTTTTTATCTTTGTCTTTCTTCAAATAAAAGTTGAGGAGGTTTGCCAGAGATGCACCGCCGGGAACAGCCAAGGTCCGAGCCGCCACAGCCGTATCAAAGACGTTGACAAGGTAGACAGAGAAGTCGCGCTGAAACAAGCACGAAGAGAGATAAGGCATCTAGAGCAATAAAGCGAAGGTGTTGCGCAGCAGTGACGAAGAACTATGCAGGCACCAAGGGAGCAGCACGCAAAAGAAAAAGACATGCAGTCACCGATAAACAGGTATATGCGCCCAAGCCCAGCACAAAAAACAACTGCTGCATTGTGCCTCGGTGCAACACAGCCAAAGGATGACGGCGGCTCATAAGCCCTTAAGAAGCTGCAACAGAATAATTCATGAGGTGGGCACGGGGCATCAACAAGAAAGAGAGGCGCGAGGGGCGCTATTAAGAGCAAGCAACAGCAAATACAGCACGCCTGCGCAGGCTTATACCTAGCAATTGAACAATCCAACTAGCAGCCAACTGAATGACGTATTCCAGACTTACTCTTCAGTGTTCGGCTTCAAAGAGCAAACAGCGTATTCAAATGGGGCACACAGTGCAACACAAGCATCAAACTAATTCTCTCCGTATTTCATCTTTAATTCCAAGCATACAGGGTAATACATCGAACTGACGAACTCAAGAATAATGTCTCCCAAACATTCGATTCAAACAGCAAAGAACACGTTCAAAAAGAGCAAATAGCGCAAGATGAGTAGATAAGGAACCTAGTTCAGCCATTGCATAGCAAGGAACTTGACAAGAAAAACCGCCAACACACCTGAAGCCAAATGACGTCGCTTGCTGAGCCGTGTAGAACCTTTAGGATCTTGGGGTTTGCTGTGAGTTCGTTTAAGGCTGGCAGGTGAACGAAGAGAGAAAGCGGGTCCACAATGAAATCTTTGGCTGCCCCTGCGCTGCTGCAGGTCGACAGCTGCAGCAAACAGACGAAACCTTTGTAGCTTTCATACGAGTGGTGCTCCGTGTCGATGGCTACAACCTTGTGGCGTCCTGAGCAGCATCAGCAGCAACAGGAAAAGGAGAACAGTAGTGAAGTCAGCAGCAGCACAGACACAAGAAATGCGACACTGGGAATTCCCTGGATGCAACACTGCCTGCAGCTGCAGTAGAAAACCCCGCATTCAGTTTCACCCAAATGACACAGGCAGTGAAATAAGCAACAGGGTTACCATTGCCAATGAATACAGCAGCAGCAGCAGCAGCAGGGAAAGGGAAACACAGAGCGTCTAACCGCTGCACAGTTCATTCAGCATCTCTCGCAGCTGCTGCGGCGTCTCCACGAAAACGAGTGGCGTCTCCTCGACAGGTTTTGGCAGTGCTGCTTCTTTCAATGTGAAAAAATCTGTTGGAAAGCACCCACAGCAGCAGCAACGGCAGCAGCCGCAGCGATGAGGGCGCAAGGCAGCAGCTCTTGCTCTTTGGCCCCGCGACGTGATGCCTCTGCTCCTGCAGATAATGCTGCATATCTACACACCTGAATATACGTCTGGTTGTGGTTTGTCCCCCTGCAGCAGCCACTCCAAATCCTTCAATTCTCCCTCATAGGGATGAGGGAGCGGCTCCGAGCTCTCCGCTTCCTGGGCTTGATCTTCTTCCTGCTGCAGCTTCGCAATCTCCTGGCCCTGCTGTTGCAGCTGCTGCAGCAGGAGCTGCCGCTGCTTGCCTGTTGCCGTCTCCAGCGCCAATGCAGTTGACTGTGCGTCCTCAAACAAGTCCCTGCGTTTCTCAAGCCTGACGGCCCGTTGCTTCTGGGCCTCTACCGTAGCTGGAGATAAAGGGTATTTCTTGTGGGGTTTCTGCTGCAGCCGAGGAACAAACCGTCTAGAGTTGTTGTTTATCAGGAATGCCCAGTGGCTCTGAGGACGGCCCTCTAGCATAGACAGCAAACTTGGTAGGGGCGAACCGCGCCCAGACCGCTGCGGTGAGCCAGTGCCGTCAGCAGCTGCTTTCTCCCCATCCTGCTGCTGCTGCTGCTGCTCCTTCGGCTGCTCCTGCTGGTGCTCTCGGGACAGCCGCGTGCTTATCTTCCTTTGGGGGTTGCGCCTCTGCGCCTCCAAAGAGATGTCCACAGCTTCCAGGAGGTCGTCCAGCAGCTCTTGGACTGCCACCCCAACGCCCTCTTGAATTTGCTGCCAGTCTTGCTGCAGCACTGCGCTGCTATGGCTGCTGCCGTTAGACGTGCCACTAGAGGGCCCTGCAGGAGTGGCAAGAGAACGATGGAGGGCCTCTGCCCTCTTCAGCGCACTCAGAGCTGCATTCCCCCCCGAGCAACCAGCGGCGACCTGCACTAGGATTCGAAGGGTCTCTGCTGCTGCTGACTCTGTGGCCCTCCTCGCGCTGCCGCTTGTGGAGGTCCTGATGGTGTAATCGTCCCCCACAGGTATTCGCTGGGCAGCAGCAGCAACACCGGATATTTGATGCAAAAGAATCTTCAAGCTGTTGGGGGATGGCGGGGCGTCAGTGGCCGAAGGCTCCTCTGCTGCAGCAGCGTCTGCTGTTGCAGGGTCGGGGCCCCCGGAGGCTACACCCTTTTCTGGGGGGTGCCCCAGGGCCTGTTGGTGCTGTAACAGATAGCCATCTACAGTTGGAAGACAGAAATTCATTGTGACGTTCAGCAACAAGCGGCCACCGGTGCAGGCAGCTGCTCTTGGGTGTGGGGCCCCCCAGGGCTGCGCGGGCTGGGGAGTCTAGATGCCTCCTATCTTGTAGCTAGGGTTATTGGAACAGAGAACTAGAACGAAAAAACAACAATAAATCAATGCAGAAGAGAAGCCTCCGCTAAACGAGGCATTGATAGCGCCAGGGGGCCCCCGGACTGCCTCTCCCCTGTGCGTCGTTGCTGTGTAAGAAGCAGGTCTTCAGTGGGTTTGGGGCTCTGATGGGATGAACGGGAACAGGAGAAGAGCCCAGAGGGAGGCTGGAAAGGAGAAAACTTCGAAGTGTTACTGCCAATGCATGCAGCGCCTTGGGGCTGTGAGGCAGCTCGTGCAAGGATCTATGGTCCGCCTCGATGCAAAGCTATCAGTGAATCCCCGAGCAAGCAGTTATTATATGTAGAATCTTTTTGATTAGTGTGAAACATAGGAAGTGACATTCGTTACCTCTGTATTACAACTAATAGTATGCATGCTGCTCACGAGAAGTAGAACTGCGAGGTGTATGCTGAACGCAGACGAAATAACGGAAACCCGGTTGTTACAGACGACGCAGAGAAACGGTACAGGTGTAGGACGCTTTGTCTGAGGTTGGTAGTTGCACTTCCACCTACCGACGGGGTGGCTACTGACGGCCTCTAGAGTGTGCATGGGTCAAAGGTTGGCTCCGATACAGTTGCATGCGGGAGCGCCTTGCTGCATGAGCTGCAGCTACTTGTGCTGCATCTCATGACAGCCCGCCTGTTCCCCGCTGTATCAGCCCCAATGCACTGTGCAGCTGTGCCCAGGACGCCTGCATGCTGCATGGTAGGGTGTCAGCTGCCTTTTAGTAGTCTTACCTTAAGTCTGTTATCTCTCTTGCAGCTTCCAGCTGCCCTCGTCTAAGACCCAGGAGGATGGGTATGCAAGAACAAGCAACAAGTCCCTACTTGCCGCCAGCGTTAGGAGAACAGCAAGGGAAGCAGCTGCAGCCCACCTGAGTCTGTAGTAATTTTGACTGTGGCATTTCCTAAAACCCTGAGCCTTGCTCCCCTTGTGTACCAGGCTATGGGGACCCCGTCACCGCGCGGGGTGTGAGCAGCCAAGCCTAGTGCAGGGGGCATGCAGCTTTTTGTGTAGTCTCCAAATATTTGCTGTAACTGTGTGTGTAGTGCTTCCTATGTCTCAGTCAAGAGGAGAGAGAAGGGCTTAGTGAAACTGAGGTTTCCTTGCAACTCTCTTTCAAAGTGTTTTGCTGTAGAAGGCGCGTACTAAAAAGACCCCATGCGGTAGGCGCCCACACAGGCGAGGTAGGGCCTGTCAGGAACAAGGCGGGGCCTCCTAAAGCCGGGCCCGCTGCTGTACAGTCAGCATTAGCAGCAGGAGGCGTGCATGCATCCATTCCTGCATGCATGCGCGCAAGCATGCGTGAGCAATGCAAAATAGAATATCCCACGCATGCATGGGATATTGGTGGTCTTGTCTGCCAGCGTGCAGCCTTGTTAGTGGCAAAGGAAGCCTTCGAGTCAAATCGCTGCAGAGGAAAAGGGTGCATCCCGCTGTAGACCCAACCCTATTTCTTTGTAAACCAAACAACCAATAGAGCACAACGCCAAGGAAGCGTCTTCCGGCCTTTAGGTTCTCCAGGGATGCAGCGTCCGCCCTACGCAAACGCATCTATTCAGAATCTCCCGCGCGGGCCTAATGCGCCAGTGTTGACTCTATGAAAGCGGCGACAGACACTTCCCAAAGGCACCGTCCAGTGATAAACAAAAAAAACCGGCTCAGCACAAAACCTCAGGTTGTTGCGTGCCTTGTGGGTGCCTTTAGCCGCTTGTGGAAGCGTCAAGGCGGCTTAAAGGCGGTTTATATGGACAGTTAAAGGAGGGAGAAAGCAAGGCAGGTCAAGTCCGTAGTGGCCGCGGGGTCATGTGGCTGTTGCAGGGCCCAACGGCTGACCAACGAATGCTTAACTGCACCAATAGCAGCGGCTCTAGAGTGCATGCGTTCTCCAAGTTCAGCAAACCGCTGGGCGGCGCCTTCATAGGTCCACTGGTATGCCCAGGTGGATATTTCATCTTCTGAAATGGCGTTGGCGATGCGCTCTCTGTTGAACGCCGCGAGGAGAGAAGAAAAGAATGAGGCGGGAAAGAAGGGGCGCCGCGGCTCCACATAGAGAGGCCCATCCTTAGCAAACTCGTCCAAAGGCTGCACGGGCCCACACGGCAGCGGTGTACCCGCGACCAGCAGCAGCTCGTGGAACGCCCGGTGGACCTTAGCGTCCATCTCCGCCTGAAACTCCATCAGCTGCAGCGTCTTTGCCAAGCCCTCTGCCAGGGCCAGTGGGACTGTCGGCTTCCTGGCAATGGGGTCTGGGTAGGCAGGAGCACAGGCAGCAGCTTTCTTCGGGCCCAGGAGGTCGAGAAAGTCTCGAAAACTCACTAGCTCCTCCTCTGGGGTGCTCATGCCAGCTCCCGGCAACAAGGGCGGCTGAAAGGAGAAACGGTCATCATCTTTGCTTCTTCTAGAAACGACAAACTCCTCCAGAGCCTGCAGCTGCGACATGCGCGTCCACGCGACCTTCAATATTACCCGCGCAATCTGTAGCTGCTGTACGTACACCCCGTACTCTTCGGGAGTAGACCCCGACGGTGGGCTCAAATTTTCAAAAACTCGCAGGACTTGGCGCTCAAACAACTCCAGAGGCGCCGTGAGGGAAGACGAGCCGTAGACCCTCGGCGTGTACTGCGCGTGGAAGGACTGTCTAACCTCTGGCGAGACTCTATCCCATAGCCTCTTCAAATCGCCAACCGTGCTCATGAGAGCCTTCTCGAATACTTGCACTTCCTTGGGATTCGACCTAAGGGGGGGACCTCTCGATAGAGGCCCCCCAAGCAATAAGCGCCGGAAGCCCATTGTCAACATTGCCAGCAGCAATGCCAGCAATGCAGCGCGCCACATAACTGCCTTGCGCTTTGACTTTGGTTTTTGCGGGGGCAGGGGAATGGGGTCATCCCCGGCATCCTTAATATCCATACCCCCTGAGCCATCATTCCCTTCAACTGCCACGCGATCCTCTTCTTTGATCTCCGTTGCAGCAGGGGGTGCGGTCGCGTCATCACCGGAAGGACGCGGGGCATTCTCCGAGGCTGCAGCCTCCTCCCTTATAGCTAAATCCGTGGCCTCCTCTGCCGCCACCGCAACCTCCCCAGCTACCTTGGTGGCCTCAGCTACCTTGGTGGCCTCAGCTACCTTGGTGGCCTCTGCTGCCGTCTCCGTGCCCGTTGAGGCTGCCTCTGCGGCCGCCGTGGCCGCCGCTTCCGAGGGCCGCCCTTTGCCCTTAGCTTCCTTCAGTTGACGACGGCGCAGCCACCGGCTGCGTCTAGCCGCCTTCACCGGGGCCTCTCGGGCCTCCTTCACTTCGGCGGTTGTGGAGGCTTCTTCTTGTAGCTCCATGTTGGCTGCCGGAGTGCTCCGCCCGACGCCTCCCCACCTCACCCCATACCAAGCAGGCCGGGGCAGCCTCTCAGGTATAATGGGAAGGCCGAAGCCTCCGTGGCTCTTGGGCGCCTTTTTCCCGTCTTTGAAGATCGAACTCTACGGGGCGCAGCGTTCGCCCTCCTCCCAGTGCCGTCTTGGACGGAGCGCGAGACCGCCCGGGTAAAGGGTAGCAAAGACAGTTCGGCTTAGCTTTAATATAAAAATTTCAACTTGGTGAGGTCGAGTTGTAGGGAACTACGATAGACGCGGTGCTGTCCCTCTAGCCGCTTCTCTGCAGCGGGAGAAGGACCTGAGCCGCAACAACAGCAGCAGCAGCGGCAGCAGCAGGGCGATTCGCTGCGCGAACAGAAGAAAGGGACAGAGAGACGTGAAAAAGTAAAATATTTTTGCACTTGCGTCTTGTCGGAAGCTTGGTGGCGTGGGCCTTAAAAGTTCTTTCCTCAGCCGAGTTGGGGGGTGTCCCCCACAGGCCGTGGCATCATGTTACGCACAACACATGTTGAGTGTGCGTGGTGTATTCGCTGATTGCTGTAGCAAAAAAAACTTCACTACAAACTTAAAATATATTGTTTTCTGCATCGATAGGCGAAAATAAAGGCTTAAGACGGGCTGAAAAAAGAATGCACCACTGCCGCGCGAACTGAGGATGAGAATCGCCTACAACAACCATGTGGTGTGCGCTGTCACTCCTACACAAACGGCGCGATACACCTTGAGCTTCCATATATTCTTATTTGCCTTCGTGATATGCGTCTAACTGGCCTGTGTGCGTTTTGTTAAGTGCTGAATGCCACTGCAACGTGGTCTCTGGCTGCTTGTCTCCTGTGCATCATTTGCCTGCAGACAGAGTATGGATCACTAAGTATGTACTTATCAGTGGTCTACAGTGTTAGTAAACCCAGTCGAGTGGGCTTGGCTGTGCTTGAACAATAGTCTATGATCTCGCGCTAGTTGTGGCATGACGCGCTGCGACCCATCTCAGGCCGCCTCACCTCGCACAGGCCCGAGGCCCGTAGATAGGTATGCCTAAGCGCCCTGGAGCTGAATGGGAGGCCAAATGGCCTTTAGGAACATTTTTCGAATCGTTCTCTTGAGTATTCTTGCTGTGTCGCAGCTCACAACGGTTCCTAAATACGATCAGGACGAACAACGATAGACGCGATTTTCTCCCACTTGACACTCTGCGTCCACAGAATCCGAACACACCAAACTAAATGATTCTGCCGTTGCGACTGCCTTTGTGGAAGTCGGAAAAAAGCAGCTGCAGCGCATCCCGGTTCGGATACGCTTCGGGAACGTGGAACCTTTGTTTAAATGTCGATAGCACAATCGCACGTGCGCTCTCAGTAAGTAAAACTCCAGTAACGGTTGTAGATCATCTGATGAGTTTTCAAGACTTAAGTATGGACCAAGGGAACCAAGAAACCCCTCCACTGCTTCCGCATCGGTCTACCTGTTGAAACTGGATGGTCCGCAAAGGCGGAGGCATTCTGCGTGAACTGTCCCCCTAGGAGAAGCAATTCCAATCCGGTGGGATGCAAAAAACAAGTTTGGTTTAGCTCTGTGTGACTCCTGAGAGTCGGTGACGTTTTCTCCAGGGAGTAGATCATGATCAACCATTGTACAAGGCGTACGGCTGGATTTTGGCCAGGGCTTTTGAGGCAGTCTTCGAGACTTTATATATACTATGTATAGATATTCTAAGCACCTATAGAAGTAGTAAATGCGATGCGGCAGGACGCCCTGCTGTTAGATGAGGTTCGTTTCTTGCACATGCTCCGACCACCCGTTGGGTATTGCAATGTGTAAAGAGGGCATGTAGGGAGCCTTGTTAGCTGCAATGGAGTCACAGTATGCTTCGTAAGAGCTTTCGAAAGGTTGCTAACACACAACTGCCCTATCATCCAGCACCCCGCCCCTTAGGCACAGCCGCCTAAGAGCGTCACGGCCGGTGAAAGATGAGGCTTGCTGGGGTGTGTTGCAGCGTGTCTTGCAGCACGTAATGCTGCAAGGCAGGCTCATATGCATTCACAACGATGCCCCATTCGCTGCTTTCACTAGCAGTGCTGACAGTAGGTATGGAGGTACCTAGCAACCCATTGTGAGTCTGCAGGCACGTACGCTCAGAAGTATCAAGTGTCAACCTCCTATAGGCCCTGGGACAATGTTACAATGCTGCATGCAGCCTCAGACACAACAGTAGACACACATACAAACGTGCCAAAGCACTGTCTGCCGCGGTTGCTTTGAGATCCAAGACACAGTCTCAGCTATTGAACACTAACGAGGGGTTCGAGCCAACACGCAGGTTACAGGCTCGTACCTGTAGCAGCGCGACCCTCTATGCTTTCTCTCCAGCGCAACAAGTGATCCCGAGTATTTCCATCCATAAAGACTACATAAGCTATTGTATTTACACGAGTTAAGTTAACCTCTCGGATAAAAGAATTACAATGGCAGCTGCGGCTTCAGGCACAGGAGGAAACACATGTGCGAATGTGCCAAAGCACGGTATCCCATGCTTGTTTTGAGATCTTTGACACAGTCTCAGCTGCTCAATATTAAAGAGATATTCGAGCCAACAGGCAGAAGGTTACAAGACTCGTCCAGCGAACACCACGTGCCCCACTACGCTCCCTTTGCAATGCATGAAGAGATTCCAAGTAATTCCATCCCTAAAGACTACATAAGCTATTGAATTTACACGAATTGTTAATTTCTCTCGATTATTAGACAAACGAGGCCACGAAGCAATAGAGCGCTGAACCTGCACAACAGCGCGTGTCGCCGCTCACAGGGTGTACCGGTCCCGCTTCGGTAAAGACTATGCGCAGCTCAATCCGTACAAACAGCAGCGTGTATGCCTTTCCCTCTCTTATTTTTAGTAATCTTTTTCATTTTGTCTCCTTTTTCTTTGAGTCTTATGGACAGTACATGCCGACAACCGACACTCCCACGAAACGCCTAATTTTCAAGTTGGCCCCGAATTCAATGGCTGTCGTTACACCGTGGATTCCCTCACCTAAACTCTCAAGAGTGTGTTTTTGGTGCAGTGGTAATTACAGAGCCCGTGTTTCGCCCCCAAAAATCGGCAGTAGCCGACCTCCAGCCTTGCTGCCCTCAGCCTGTTGGCGGTGGGAAGCAAGATGTCAGAGGGCTTGGGGTTAGCGCTCGATGCCGCAACGACGTCTTTGGGCTTTTTTAATGAAGTCCACATTCGCCCTCCAGGGGGCTTAGATGGAGGAACCACACATGATCTGTCGACGCTCGAGGCCATAGACGCATCAGCGGTGCCTGCTTGGCGGGAAACCGAATCTGAGTGGGGAAGAGGACGCTATAGTACTTCCGTTAAAGTGTCTCTGATTTTGTCTCTTGCCTTGTGCGCGTTCTTTAGTCTGGGTAGCGCGGCTTGGGGCAGGGGTAGGGAGAGCATAGTACTCGACCCCGCTCATCTTGGAAGCTTTGATCTAGACAGCTCTTTTCCAAGGAACCGGAGGGCGGAAGAACTTGAAGAGGGCCTGCGGAAGGCGCTTGTAGGGTTCATGCAACGGCCAGAACACCATGAATTTTCGCTGACGGGAACAGGTGGGGGAGACACGCAAGTGCAGAGAGGAGGTGTACAGAGCTCCTCTGTTGATGCCCTTCCCTCTACAGCGCC
The DNA here is from genome assembly GCA_000499725.1 of Eimeria brunetti. Taxonomy (NCBI): domain Eukaryota; phylum Apicomplexa; class Conoidasida; order Eucoccidiorida; family Eimeriidae; genus Eimeria; species Eimeria brunetti. The sequence goes on from HG710922.1 coordinate 42,149, forward strand.
ATTACATCCCACTGAGGGTGCAAAGGGCAGTGGTGTTGCTTTGGCCCTGCCGTCTGCATCAGGTTCGGGCTTTGGGCCGGGAGATGACGCTGCGGCGGCGCCTTTGCCGCGTGCACTGGATGCGCTGCACAGCGCCTCTGCGTCTACACAGCGATGCATGGCCGACAAGTACCTCAAGGAACTATTGTGTGATTCCGAGGACCACAGCCCCGACCAGTTACTGGAAGATATGGTCCGAGGAGTGCAGGCAGTGGCGCTGTCTGAGGGGAGCGGGCCGGGGGAGGCGGAAGCTCAACGGGCGAGAACAGCGCTTCTGGTGGCTGTGCTGGATGCCTTTACAGCCAGGGTTAGAAGTCTGGAGCATCTCGGGAGAATGGAGGCCGCTGCAGCCGACGAGGAGGCGAGGTTGGCAGCTGAGAGCCCCGTAGAGAGGGTAGGGCTCGACTATATCCTTAAGGGGCTGGACGGGGCCTCTGAAGAGGCAGCTGAGTCCACAGCGCAGCAGGTGGAATCGATTGACGCCTCCGTCTCGAAGTTCCAGGCGAGGCGGCTCCTCAACTATATCCAGCTTTCAAGGCAAAAGCTTGCTGGAGACTTAGAGGTAGCTGCTGCTCTTTTAGGTCCCCTAAATGCTGGGAAGGATGGAACCTTGCGACGGATACTTGAACCTCTCGATTCGCCTGCTGTATCTCTCATGCAGCAGCATACTTCGTGGAAGGGCCGGGAAGGAGTAATGATTAAGGTGGAACTAGAAGAATACAAGCTTGTCCGGGATATGATGAAGTTCCTAGAGGTCAAAGGGCAGGGCAAAGCTTTCCTCGCGAAAGCTTCCAATGCTCTGTGCGCTTTGTACCGACTTGACAGGGCCTGCAGGTCCGGGGCCAGCCAACGCGCAGGTTTCGGGGAATTCCTCCGAGACCACTGGTCTGCAGAAGCTCACGACAAGCTGTACGAACTCCTCGAAGCACAAACTCAAAAAGCCGAGAAATGCAAGCTGCGCAGCCGGTCATACCTAGTAAGTAGTGCTAGTAACTTCCTCAGCAGCAATGCCCCAAAAGTTAAGGAAGTGGACGTCCTACTGCTCAAAGCAGCAGTAGCTCTTCTGTGAAGGGTCACAGCCATCCGTCTCTCCTGCGCGTGTTGAAGCCTCACATAATTTCATGCAGGGAGGGAGGGTGCTGTTGTTTTTATGTCTTTGCTGCAGCAAGCAGCTGCACTGCTTGTTGCAGCGTGTTCACCGTATATGACGGTGCTTGACGTTTTGCGCTGTTGGCCGTGTATACACCCATTTTGTTGTTTGTCGCGTATTTGAGGCAAGCAACTTTTGTTTTGCTATGCTTGACCATTTGGGTTCGACATGCCGTGAGATGCCGTCTTTGTTTGCGGCGCTGAGCACGAAGATGGGGGGACCGCTCGTGCAGATTTCCAGGACTAGATGCCCATAGATGGCTTCATGTTATGAGTAGCTGCTCACGCAGTTGACGTGTAAGGAAGTCCACGGAGGATCGGGTGTTCTACAGCGGCACTCCGTCCAGCTGGTGCGGGAGCGTGAGCCACTTCATCCAACTGAAGGCGTCCACAGCGTGGGCCTCGCAGCGGTCTGGGTCTAAAGATAATTTTGGCGAATATTTTTTGGCGAATGGTGTTATGGGCTAACAAGTGGCAAACCTCTGGGACACAGTTGCAGATTAAAAAGGCGGTATGGGCTGCCCATGCCGGATGATATCGGGTAAAGGAACCAACCAACTGTGTTACCCGCGGCCGACAGATTACCAGAGTAGTGGACTCGCACACAGAAAGTAGACATGCGATCAGGAACGCTGCTAGCAGACTTAAGATATAGTAAGAGAGCACACGAAACGTAAACGTTCAATTCAAGAGCACTAAAGCTAGACAATCTTGGATGACAGACAGGGGGCCCCCTGTCCAGCCACCAAAGGAGGCGGGCAAGCCACCCCGTTTGCAACCTGGATCGCCTTAGCGGGTTCTCAGACTACGTTCTTGAGACGCAATCTACTTCGTTTTTTTTTGAATGCCCAGTTTATTTTGTTCATGTTGGGATACGCGATTTATGTCGTGGCTGCCAAACCCAACGCCAGGGTATGCGTTTTCCATGACCAGTGGCCCAGCCACGACTGCGCTGGCGTGTCAGGCAGTTAAATACCGTAGGGAGCAGCAGCTGCAAGTCAAAGCAGCATCGAGACATAGCGGCATCCGTTTTAATTCTCATTTACTCTCCCCCTGTGTGTTTGAGGCTGTGGGGTGTCCGACGCCCTTCCTCCAGTCCATCCGTCCCATGTGGTGACCCCTTACCAGCGGGGGGAGCTGTTGAATTATAGGGAGGCCGTCAGATGCACTAACTCTGTGTTTACACGTTACTGCATACAGTTTAAGCCCATGCGTCGACTCTAGGGGAAGTGGAAAGGGCATGAACTTTCTACCTTAGAAGCAGAATTAAAGAACATAACAAGGTCACGACAGTCCTCGGCCAATTCTGACAATTCCCGTTACAGCATCCAGCTTATTTGGTCAGGAATGTCGACCCTCCTGCTTATGGAGGACCCGCTAGGTTCCACTTGTCTGAGCTGAGCTGTGTCGGGCAGGGTCTAAGAAATCCGGATTGTATGGAGGAGCAATCAATGGCCGACCATCAGTTACGTGGATACATGACTCCAATGTATTGGGTTCCACAAGCCCCACAAAATATCTCGAACTGCAGGCGCGCTATGGGGAGGGTACGTCTCTTCCTTCACATTTTCCAGTTGGTCTTAGATTTCGTGGGCTGTCTGAATTTCAAACACAGGAGGCTGCCGTCTTTGATCTATTTCTTCTTGTCTTCTAGTTAGCCCACAGTCAAGTAGTAGGGAGTGCGGGAACGTCTAACTTCTACATCGTATAGCGCTTGCTGTCAATTTGTACTTTCGTGAGGCTACAGGGCGGGGAAGTGAGCCGCTCGCAATTCTATGGATCATCCACAGAAAGAAAACAAGCAGGTAGTATCTGCACACCACAGAAAAGCTAAAAACAAATGAGTTAAAGTGAGTGGTGGGTTTTTTCTGGGAGGTCGTGAGCGGCACGGAGGGGCACGCAGAAGCACAAGCGTTAGCCATAGCGTCAAGGGTATCAGGGTCTCCCTGAAGCCGGTGTACGCAGTTGGCTTGGACGGCTTGAGCCAGGTCATCCCCACAGGTCTCTCAGTTGAGCGTTTTACACCCGCCGTATATGCCTCTGAATGGGACAAGAGTGTTTAAACTTACCGTGAGAGCCGTGAGCACAGGTCCGCGTGTTTTGGTGGCACTGCCTAAAGTCATGCTCCCCAGACTCCTTAGTTTTTTTTTTCCGTCCACAGTCTTCAATTATGTGGCCTAGTTAATTGCAGAAGCAGTGGAACCACCCCTCGGTACATCCTCCCTGCTTTTTTTGTACCAAAATTGCTGGGTGTGGTCGGTTGCTGTTCTTAAACTCTAATCCCATTTTCGTGTGGCTTGGAATTCCCATGCTCAATATCAATAGGCTCTAAACCTCGGCTATTTCCAAAACAGTGTTCTTTCCTCTCAGCTGATGCTATAAATGTGGCACTTTTTCTCTTATGTTCCATCACCTTGCCGCGCTCAACCCTTTCTCCCCTGTATCCTTCTCTGAAGCATAGATGGGTACTGATTTTGTCTCTCCGGGGGACAGCCCACGTGTGAAACAACCGTGTACAAGATCCGAGTCTTACGCCAGACTTATGTTCACCAATGACTGACACTTCTCAGTGTAACTTTCAATAAAGAGCTTCTCAGACATAGGCTTCCGCAGCTCAGTCATTGCCTGCTTCGGTGCAGGGCTGCAAACACAACCGTATTACAGTATATATTTGAGCGTTACCCTGGTCCGCATTTCTCCTGGAATGTGGACCCCTTGTTTTGACGTAGCCAGCATCGCTGTGTGTATCATTATAACAAATAAAATGCCAATAGCAGTTGTAAACAATCTGGTGGTGTTTTAAGACCGGGGTGTATTTCAAGGGAACGAAGGAGTTGCTCCACTTCATCGCGCGTCGGGGTGCCCGTTGTATTTGGTTTGTTGGCAAAGCCGGAGGCATTCTTCATGATTTGTTCTCCTCGAAGAGGCATTCGCAGTCCATGGGGATGCAGATATCGAGTTTGCTGAGATTTTGACAAAAATTTTCAGGTGTTCGGAGCACCTCTGTCTCTACAAATTGGTGTGCAGCAGGCAGTCCTGCTGTGGAGTGTGGTTTATTGCTCCCATCCTTTCCCGTGAGCCGTGTGGTGCTTCCAAGTGTAAGGATGGCCCTGTACCCTATTCAATGACCGTCGTGTGCCTCCCCAGTGCCAGAATACGTATGATGCAAGGTAACAGAAGGTTCTCAACAAGCATCTGACCTCCCAGCCTCTGGTTCCCTTGGCACACCGCCCTAAGAGCCGTGGGACTGTGCTAAGTGAGGCGGCACTAGATTGTAATTATCCCCGCCGCACCTACTGCTTGAAAGCAGGCTTGAATGCGACCACAGACAAGGCCCATCTGATGCATGCAGTAGCGCTGTCGATTGTATGTTTGGCAGTTCTATGGCCCTCAGTACGTAGCAACACGCAAGCTAACCTTTATCTTCTAACTTAGACCACGCAGAAGAGCAAGCTGCAGGACGGCCACCCAGGTGCTTCTAGGGCGTGGGAGCTACGAGCTAAGAAGCGACTCAATATGTTTCTGGAACTGTTCATTGCGTTAAACACCACCTTCTGGGCGGCATCCCTTTGAAGGAGAACTACAACTGCACCTCACCAGTAAGCAACCACCGCAGTGCAGGGCAGAGGGGTAGTTGCTGTGGCAGCAGCTGCATAGGCCTTTTCTTTGCAGCTGTTGGCATGGAAATAACGCAAACAAAGTCTCATGAGAAGGAATTACTTGCCACTTCTAGCTGTGGGAGCTTACTGCCCCTTGCATGGGGAAGGCCGCTCTCCTTGCCACGCTTAGCGTGTTGCTGCTGGGGGGCGACCGAGGAGAGCGTGTTCATGGCTGCTGTTGTCCCCAGCGACTGTAACATGACAACTGTTGAGCCACATGCCGTTGAATTAACTTCACTTCATTTTAACTACTGTTCTTCCCAGGGATACACCTCGCAGCGCGAGGTACGCAGTGCCCCCCACAGCAGAAGGCAAGGGGGGACCCGAGGCCTGCTCGGGTGTGCGGGCAGCTTCGCTAAAGATATTCCAGACCTTCTTCGTCTGCAGTGTACATACATCTCAAAGGTGAGCAAAGAGTTTATCTGGCATAGACTGCGCCGCAGCAGCAGTTGGTTAAGCACCGACAGCAGCGCTGCTGCCGCAGCTGCATCACTAGCCATTGCAGCGGCGGCAGTTCATCGGCGTGGGGTTCATCGCTCACTTCAGCTTGTTGTTGGTGTAAGCACCATTTTCTGCTGCTGCTCTCGCCGTAGTGCGTAGAGAGACACCTGAATTAGGTGGTTTGCCATGGCAAGACGGGGGAAGGGCCCGCGTGGCGCCGCCGTAGACGACGGCCAGCAGCGGTTGCAGCCGCTTCTGCAGAAAGCAACGGAGACGGCGGCAGGGAGCCGATGCTGCACCGAGGCTCGCTCGTCACGGCCGGAGTCCGAAGCTGTTAGCGATTGGAATGGCGCCAGCAGCAGCAGCAGCAGCAGCAGCAGCCGAACTTGCTGCAACGGGAAGGGGGCCAGCAGCCGCAGCAGCGGGGGCTGCTGCAATGGACAGTCTCGCGAAATGTCTGTAGACAACGCAGACTGCAGCAGCAACAACCAGAGCTGTGGGCAGCAGCCACAGAGGGCGCAGCAGCAGCAGCAGCAGCGTCAGCGTCAGCAAAGGGAGCAGGAATTGATGACTGCGGGGCCCCAAACTTGTGGGGGAGGTTGCGGCAGTACTTGTTCAGCCGACTCTGATCCCCAACATGAGCACCAGGGGATGCTTTTGTCCCCCTCTCAGGTCAGTGGTGGGTCAAGCGATGACCCGTGCACTTCTCCCCCGCAGCACCAGCAGGAGGCGCAGCAGCAGCAGGGTGCTGAAGAAGCCGGGCAGGGCGGTGCTGTGGAGATACCAATGCAGAGGGGAACGAGGGATTCCTCTCCGGATGACTCCCGCGTGCTGCGGAGGCAGCTGGCGGTAGACACAGCAGCTACGCGGGCCCGACGGAAGCTGCTGGTTGCGTCAGCGGTGTGTTTGGTGTTTATGGCGATTGAAGTCGTCGCAGGCGTCATCTCGAACTCTTTGGCCCTCATGACGGACGCCTCGCATCTCCTCTCGGACCTGTGCGCCTTCCTCATCAGGTGAGATGCGGAGGGAGGCATGGGGGGGAGGAGAATCGCGCGCATGTGGCAAAACCAGCTGCCTGTGTTTGCGTGAGGCCCTGCGTCATATTGCATGTATCTTTTGTTTGCGTCTCTCTGTTGCTGGTCCTGTCGCTGGTCCCTGCGCCTTCACCCCCCTTGTCCGTCGTGCTCAGTTGCTTCGCGTCGCTGTCTCAAATTGTCTTCTTTTCTCGGTGTTTGTGTATCTGACCACCTCTTTTCTCGCTAGTTCTGTGTCTTCAAGTGCCCTATGTTATTGGTGTCTGTGCGTCCAAGTGCCTGCTTTATTTCTGTCCGTGCGTCTCCAACTGTCGTCCACACCTGTTGTTGAGGTATGTCTCTGCCCTTTGGTTCATTGGATGAGTGTATGGCTCTGGTTATGCCTGGGCTGTTTCTGCTTCACATGTGTCCGTGGTTGTTCGTTGCGGTGTGCCTGTCTCAGTGTGTGCTTAGTGTTGCCGTGTCTTCACCGGTGCCTGTCTTTGGCGTCTCAAGGCGTCTTTTGTTGGCTGAGCGGCCCAGTCGCCTGTCTTCCGTTTCTTCTCTTGCTTTTCGTCGTAATTGCTGCCACTGTCCCATTAGTGTGTGTCCGAGGCAGATATGGGAGCTGCATCGTGCTTGTTTAGGGACTAGGTTTCCTCCTGTGTGTGGGGGCGGCGCTGGGCTCTCTCCAGCTTGTTCGCCTTATGGGTGTCGCAGCTGAAAGGGACTATGTCGATGTCCTTCGGGTATCACCGAGCTGAAATTCTGGGCGCGCTGCTGTCCGTGCTGCTCATTTGGGGCGTCACTGCGGCCCTTGTGGTGGCAGCGCTGCACCGCATTGCTTCACCGCAGAGGGTGCAAGGAGGCCTCATGTTTTTAACTGCCTCCATTGGCACGGCTGCCAATTTGTTCATGGCACATATACTCCACATACACTCTCATGGAATCGGAAGGATACACACAACACACACAGGGCTGTCTGCAGACGGAGACGGCCACGGCAGCAACAGCAGCGGCGGCTGCTGCAGCAGCGGCAGACGGGCGAGGCCTTTGCTGCCTCTCCGTACGCACGGGTGCTGCGGTGATAGCAGTAGGAACAGCAGCAGCAGCGGCAGCTCTGGAAGCAGTCACGATACCCACGGGCACCACAAGGACGAGGGAAATGCACTGTTGCTGCAGCGACGCTCCAGTGACCTTGAGCAGCAGCGGCAACAAGCCGCAACAACAACGACAGAAGATGATGTCTATGTGCGGATGGAAGAGGACGACCCAGAGGCAGAAATAGAGAGCATGAATCTCAGGGCTGCTTATATACACGCCGTTGGAGACCTCCTGCAGAACATAGGGGTCATGATTGCTTCGGCCATCATCTGGTGCGCCCAAATTTTAAACCCTGAACGCTAGGATGCACATAGCAGCCGCAGTCACCAAGCGTCCGAGAACTTGCAGCATTGCGTCTAGATACACACAGCAGCGCCTGATGCCCTCACCACACAGAACTCAACTGGAGCTGTCTTTTTATTAGTCCAAACCACTGCTCATCGCCCGAAGGTATGGAGTTTAGGATTTGTCCTTGCAGGTACAACCCCGAGTATTCGATTGCCGACCCTGCCTGCACCTTGGTCTTCTCGATGTTTGTTCTTCTAACGACGATTTCCATTATCCGAGAGGTCAGGTGCCTTTACTGCTGCATCTGCTGCTGCTGAAGTTGCTCTGGCTGCAGCAGCGGCTTTGATCGCTTTATTGAGGATGTCGATGGGCCTTGGAGCCAGCTGGCTGCTTGTTGCTGTCGGCCCGTGTGGAAGCTCCCAGCGCTTATAGAACTGAGCTTTGACCTCTTATTGGGTCGCCAGACAACCTGCGAAGCCGCTGTGCGGGGCAAATATAACGAGGGGATGCTGTCGCTGCTGCTGCTGCTGCACCGCAGGCGGTAAATGTGCTGATGGAGGGGACTCCCCTTGGCCTAGACGTGGCGGTGCTGCAGTCCGACTTAGTGTCACTTCGAGGAGTGCTGGAGGTTCATGATCTCCACGTTTGGTCTATATCTATAGGCCGGCCGGCACTTGCTTGCCACCTCGTCGTCTGTAAGCTGCCCAGGCGCTGCTGCTGCTGTTACTCCCGCAGGAGCTGGCGTCAAGCGCATCAGCTGCTGCAGCTTCGTGGAAGCTGGAACTTGGAACTACTGTGGCGGATGCAGGCCCGGAAGGCCTGCAGAGGTCGCGCCGGTGCTTGCGTCTCCCGTTGCTCGGGCTGCAGCACAGCTCACCGGCATTCTGCAGCAACAACAGCAGCGGCAGCAGTAACTTCAGCAGTAGCAGCAGAGGGACCGTCGTGTGCGTGTGTTCAGGTGATGAGGAGGCTGCACGACGCGTTTTGAGGGCGGCTACTCTTCTATGCCAGCGCAAACACGGCATTCTACACACAACTATCCAAGTAACCTGCCCACACAGCTTTGCTGCTGCTGCTACTGCTGCTGCTACTACTTTCCATATTCGCCCGTGGTTTGTGGATGCCTCGCTGGCGGCTGCGGACGCCAAGGTGTAGTGGCAATTTGACCTTGCGCAGCCGCAACGCGCAAGGGGTTGCTGCGGACACGTGCAACTGTTTTTATGCTTTTTTTTGAGTCGCGCACAACGTAGAGAGAAAGACCCGCCCGCGTGAGATTGGCTTATCCGGGCCGGGGCCACGTGGCCTCGCACGGCCCTCAATCGCTTCTGTCTTGCAGTGTGCTGCCGCTAGCTGCCGCTGCTTATTGGTGCAGGTCTTTAGTGTGTACTGCAGCCGCTGCAGGCTGCGCTGACTTTGGGCTCCGCGGTACTGGAGCATGCTGCTGCAGCTGCTGCCTCGTTGTTGGTGCTTTGTGCTGCTGTTTGCTGCAGACGGACTTCTCGTCCGATGCCCCGTGTTGCGACACGGAGGCTCACCAGAAGTGCATGGAGCCTTTAACCAGAGCAGAGCTTTGATTGATATGCCCCTCAGTGAAGGAGCCTTTGGGTGATAAATACTGCTGCGTCTGCAGCAGTGGAGACTGCGCGAAGGCAGCTGCCCTTTTTTTACTGCAGCAGCAATAATGACAGCAAAAGCTGGGAAGTACAGGACTGTGGTGCTCTCGCTACTAAAGCCGACGTTGCTACACAAGAACAGCTGTTGTTTGGGCGGGCCCTTGCTGCCTCTCCCATGAGTTTTCTGCCTGGCTAGAAACAATCTGTTATGGCAGCAACAATAGTGTGCTCGTCGCGGTTCATCGCAGTCGACTGCAACTATTGCCCCCACGTTTCAACTCCTGCAGCGACGCATCCAACACTGTTTCTTCGTGGCTTCGGCTCAGCAGCAACCCCACAGCGACAGAACACCGGTAGCAACAGGAACAGGAACTCGGCTTCGCAGGCTGGGCTGGGGTACGAGGTACTAGGGACGTCCTCATGCCTTGGAGGCTTTACTTTCAGCTGCATCAGCTGGTAGAGATAGGGCAAGTGTTAGCCCTTCATGCTCCGTTGCAGCACTTGACTCAAGCGTCCTTTTAAAGGGACTTTTGTTCTCAGCTTCCTGGATTCGGCCTCTATGGCCTTATTGCGCCTGGAATGGCCAGCAAGCACCTCAGATGAGGAATGGCGCTTTCGAGTGGCAGTCTTGGCTTCATGCCGATGACAGTTACCGAGAGGCAAGACCCACGGGTGCTAGGGGATGCAAATAGGCGCATTGCTGGGAGCCTTTGCAGCAACAGCCTTTAAAAACCCCATTCCATTTGGGGAAGTGTTTTGACACGCACTAAACTGCTCTATTTGGCGGCAGAACGACCTCTGTTCGAGCACTCTCTTCTTATTGTCACGCGCAAGCAAACCGAACCCAGTTCGAGTACACTCTGTACATATGCGCCAAAGCTAGACCCTTTTTGGCTTGGCATGAACAACTAAACCACAGGTAGGTTGCTACCAAGCAACGGCAGGCGAGAGCTCTTAAGGTATCAGAAGTCGTCTGTCGAATGGAGGGGAAGCGCACTAGACGGCTTTCTTAGTGGAGAACCGCTGGCCGCTGGCGACTGCAGTTCGCACATAGAGGGTCGGCGGTCCTAAGAAAGTTGTATGGTACGTGTAAGGAAACCGACACTCAGCAAGCTGGTAGCACGTGGCTAAGCGTTGTCACCCTACTGCGTGGAGCCACCGCACAAGCTGGGGGAGCTGCAAATGCACACAGGTGCTTGCTGGTGCATGGTCGCGAAATGAGCTTGTTTGGCCTGAGAGGAGTGCTGCAGTGTGCACATGCATGTAGGCGTGTCTGAATAGGCAGGTGTGCTTGCACAAAAGGTGCAGTGAAGCGTGTCTGGTAGTACGGTGACCCGCCCAATTGAAGAGTCTGTTGCGGGCGGGGGCTTCGCTTCCCGCTACTTCCTGCTCTACCAGTAATTCCAACGCTCCTCCTCAAAGGATGCACCAGACGCGAACTAAAGGGAAGAGAGGAGCGGCGTTGGAAGGGGGGGCATCTCGGTTATCCCCAGGGAGGCGCATGGTGACTCTGGGGGGACCCATGATGGGTTGACGGTTGCACGGTTCGTTGGTACCAGGGGCTTTACATTGTATTTTGGGGGAAATCCACCGCCTTGAACCAAAGATCTGAGCTGCATTATCTGCATGCACAAGCATTCGACGAAAACCCACAAAAACGCATGTTTCCCGTTGCCTACGAACCGGGGAACATGCTGGCTGGGGTCCAAAGCAGACTTCCCGATGCTCAAGAAGTACATGCTAAAATACAAATTATTCCTTGAACAGCATCATAGAAGTATTATTTCCAGTAGTTCCGCCTCAGCTGTAAACATTTCACGGCTCCGTGCCTAGGAGGCCGGACAAGCATTACGCGCTCCGTGCCCAGCATCAAATTCAGGGTATATGCATAGTTGAGCCTACTAAAATGGCTTCTAAGGGCGGGAACGACGATGACCATAATTATGAACTCGAAAATGAAGTGCTCAGGAGGCGTATACAGACCCTGGACAAACTCATTGGTAAGCCTGTCGCCTATATCAGGGTTAATAGCGTAGCAGCTAGGGATTACACGAGGGTTTAGTTTAGGGTTTAGGGCTGAGAGTTTACGGTGGTAGCAGGTAAGGCTTTGGATGCCGAAATAAACATATTTCGGCCAGGCTTGTTTTGGAAGGTGGTTTTAAAGAGAGATGCTCACTTTTCTTCCTCGTTTTGAGGGTATTGAGGCTACAGAAGCGGGCGTTGTTCACCTGTTCACTGGAGCCACAGCTCATGTTTTACAGTTTATAGTTCATGTTTGAGTGTAGAGACCATCCGTCGTAGTCTAGGTGGTTAGGATACGCGGCTCTCACCCGCGCGACCCGGGTTCAAGTCCCGGCGACGGAATTTTTCGTTTGTAGTGATGCATACGTTTTGCCTGCCGGCCGCATAAGGCCTGGGCTTCTTCTGAAGCCTTGCAACGTCGGTAGAAATACTTTGTGGCTCCTCCTGTACATTCTGCAGCCATATACCGTGTTTTCTCCGCGTTCCGGGCACTGTTGGTTTACGCGTCTGCGTGTGATTGCTTAAAAAGATATTTCTACGTTGCTCACTGCACATCTCCCTAGTTGCTTCCCTCAGTTTTATCTTATCGAGCCATCCTCCTCTGGCTGGTTTCTTGTCCACTGAGCCCCCTAATGCTGTGTAAATGGATGGGTAATTATTTCTATGCATGACAGACAGACACAGACCACGCCAGTCAAGCTCTAGGCAGGCCCTTAAATTTGCGTTAGCAGTGGGAGGTGCCCCTTGTGTGTGTCACTGTATGCAACTAACTGAAATGCACCATAGTGAGCTTGTGAAAATACCCGAGGTTCTGGTCTTGAAGCGCAAACCAAAAAGCAGGAACTACGATCAGGCGGACATTCGCAGCAGAATATAGGCGGTTCACAACGAAGTGCTGCTATTTCCACTAATAGACAATAGAACAAAAATGCACTAACGGAGAGGAAAGCGCAATTATGGTCTGCTGTAGAGATACGAGCTTCTTCGGGCATTCGCATTCCACGCACAAATAAGCTTAGGGGTAGCCCCTGAAAAGACAGTGTTATCTGAAGAAGAATACGCGTATAAGGCTTTAAGGTTTATGGCTCTCAGATCTAGCGCAAATAGACCAGCAACCGTCTGTCGCTCTGCGCGCATATTCGGGAGAGATGCGCTCGAGCAAAGCGCCATTCACACATGCATCTCCTTCTAGGTGATTGCACTTTGGCTTTAGAATGTTACTGGGTGCAGAGATGGAAGAGGAGCGACAAGAAAAGAGCGAACGGGCGTCTAAGGAGCTGAGGTTACAAATTGAAGCTCTAAATGAACGCTTTAACGAGCAAGACAAACTTCTCTTCTCTAACATTGGCGCCCTCAGCCTCAAGAATAAGGAAGCAAAAGCGCACTATCAGCAGCATATCCAAGGACTCCAGAAGCAGCTGCAAGCAGCAGAAAGAGACGTCGGTGAGCGCGTCCCGCGCCCATGGCGGAGAAGGCCTCCAAAGAGCAAGAAACCCTGCCCGCTAGCTATCCAGCTGCAGCTTGTACTTGTTGCAGCCTGCATACAGGCTAGCTGCTAAGGCAGCCCATTCGAAGCCGTAATTTTTTTGTTTTGGTGTGGGTCATTTGTGGCTTACGCACAGCGTTGGCAGAGAAAGATGTGGCAACAACACGCTGTTTAAAAGAAAAAGAATTACAATGCGCCAAAGAGGCTCTTCGCCATCTGGAAGGAGAGCTTGAAAAAATGACATTTCAATTCGCTGAGCTTCTTAATGTGCCTTAACCCCTAGAACATCACCCTGCGGCTTTAAAACCTAAAACCTAAACACCTGCGACTGAGCCCCATCTAACAGGAGGGGGCAGCTCCTAGCAGCATTGCGTGCAGTGCAGTTTGCTCGTATCTGCTACTTGTCGCGGTGTCAGTTGGAGCTACGAAATGTGCCTGGTCTTTTTTCTTGGGGCTCCGCATTCAGGACACTGCGGAAAAACTGGCAGAGAGAATTTCCATGTCCCAGGGAAGTTGGGCGGCTGAGCAAAAGCGGATGCCTTTGGAGATGCGTATGAAACACGAGAGCCCAATTGGGCTTGGCACTGCCTTAGAGCATTCTGAGGAAGGTGAGGGTCCCAACGTCATGCGAATTCGGGGATTTGAGTAGCCGATTCCGTTGGCACGTCCAGTTACAGTGGTTTGCGGCTTGTCCCGCAACGTGTTTCTGCTTTGTACCGCATTCCTCCGTTATTCTCCGTGTATGTATCTGTTTTCAATCTTTTTGAGTCACTTGCCCCTGTCTCATGTACCTCATTCGTCAGTTTCTCAATAGGCAAAAGATAATTGCTACCCTCTGGAGTGCAAGGGCTCCCATGTCCCACAGGGAAGTATGTGCTGTGATCTGTGAGCAGAAAACCGAGTAAGAGGAGACTAGATGGCGCCTCAGACAGAGTATACCCACAGAATCGAGATACCTGAAGGCCTGACGCATGCATGTACTACATCAAGGGAGATAGCCCTTCCTGAGAAAAGCGGCACTTCGCGCGGGTTTTGAGAAAAAAACACTAGGGGACTCGACGGAGTTCAGTGCATTGAGCTAGCATAGGGTTCAGTGCAATGAGCTAGCATAGAGCGAACTTCTAAGCCCTATTTAGAAGGGTGGGAAACGAATAGCTCTCCCTACATCTCGGCTCTTCCTCGTCTGCGCCTCAAAGGTTCTTTAGGTGTAAGTTCGGTCCAAGTGCTTATTTACAACTGCAAAGACAACGAAGGCCCGGGCTCACCACCCTTCCGCCATTCTAATTAATGAGGAGACGCCGGGCAGATTCGAGGCTCCACACGGGTGAAGCGGCAGACCGGTAACCCTAAGATAAAGCCTCTGCGGCAGTCGAAACCCACCGAGCACGGCCAGCGGCTTTTCTTTCTACCATTCCTGCTTAGTAACTTGCTTTCATTGCCTCAGCTCTGCAAATGCTGAGCCGACTTCTGTCATACTGTTGGCCCACGAAGCTGCACGCGAGCGGGCTGGGCGGTGCACTGGCTGCAGTTGTGTACAAGCGGCTGACTGCAAACCGTGCTCCTCTCCTCCCGTTCCTGCCTGAAATATTAAGAAATTCCGCAAAACTAAAGGTAACTGTAAATATATAATATATTTCTACCCCATATGACTACTCAGGGCAGGGGGTTTGAAGTTGGGAAAGGGTGACACAGCACCTGCCCCGGTCGGACACCCGGCAATGTTGCCCAGGTCGGACGAACGCCCGGAACTGTTTACTCCATTAATAGCTGACAACTTCTAGAATTCACCTGTTCCTTCTGCATACTGAGACCACATCAGAATCAAAGCAGCAAACCGGCACAAAAGCAGTAGCTGCAGCCGCAGCAGCAGCAGCAGCAGCGGCGGGCGGCCGCAGTGGTCCGGTGTTGGCGGCCTCGGCTCAGCCGCGGTCGCAGCACTGATGACTCGTTGCATTTTACATTTGTTTGGCTGGCATTGATTGCAAATTCTTCTATCGTTTGAAACCCTTACGTAAGTGGTGTCACAATCGCATTGTCTACGATGTCAGCAGGGGCAGCAGCTGCGGCAGCAGCGGCAAACCACGGGTCGGTGGAAGGGTCTCAAACGGCTGGAGTCGTTGCTCCTGGACGCGAAGGCTATCCACCTTCCGCAGGAGCAGGAGAGGGGCCACAAATGCAGCAACAGTCTTATCCCTTTGTGCTGCAGCAGCACCTAGCGGCACAGGGTATATCTCACGGCTACCCGGGCATGCTGGAAGGGGGGGCCCCAGTAGACCCGACGCAGGCACAGATAGCGGCCTTCGCCAACCAGGCAGCCATGTATGGACCATATGGATCTCCCTACGCCCTAAATATTCCTCCTCCTGCCACAGGGGGCCCCTACTACCCAGTGAGTCGGCAAAGCACATACCCGCGAGGCGCAGTCTTGAGCGTGTCTACACTGCAATGTAGCACTAGGTTGAGCCAACTGCCTCGAACCCCCCAGTTTTTTTTCCAACATGCAGTCACAGAGAGTGGAGTGGGGGCATTTGCACTGTCTTATGGCAGCGGCGACGTAATGGGTTAAGTGTGGCGGCAGGCTCGGCAGGTATTTCTGTTGTTTTGCTTCACTATAAGGGCAAAACACAGTATATGGTTACTTGGAAAGGCATTCTACGTGATGTTTGCTTCTCTCCGGTGTTCAGGGCATGGGGACACATCTCCCCTTCGCAAGCACCGAGACGTTCAGCCTCCCAGGCCCCGCCTACTATGACCCCTATGGAATGCTCAACCCAGCTGCATGCGTAACTCCTCTCCCTCCCCCCGAGAACCGGGAAGCTGAACAGCCCAAGCACCTTCGCCGGAAGGCCAACAAAAAGTGGTTTGGGTGCTGCTAGACGCTAAACAGACACTCAACTTCTCAACTCCCGAATCGTGGAAGTATTAAAGGCAGCGTTGTAAATCGTAAATTCCCCAACCCCAGCCTTATACCGACCCTTCACTAGGGGGAGATAGAGGGTTTTGAGTTGGCTCGAAAGCCGTTATCCTTTAAAGCTGCTGACTTTGAAGCCCCTTACAGTCCGGAAGCCCTCTGAGCCCCCCGGGGGCCCAGGCCCCAAACGCTAGCTAGCTAGCTAGCTGCTTGCCGCAGCAACAGGCGGGACTTGACAGGCATGCAGCGCGTGACGGGCTTCGAAGAAGGCCGCGATGATGGCGTGCAGCTGCAGACAAAATTTTTATTGTTTAATTTGGAATTTATCGACTGAAGGTTCGTCAAAGGTTTAGGCTCTGCCAGGGTTTAGGGATCTGTTTGGCTTTTTCTAAGTTTAGCAGTTGTCTGGAGTTCGGTTAGGGTAGAGCGATCAGCTAGGCGATGCAATTCAACTAGGGCTTAGTGCCCGGCTAGGCAGAACCCTAAGCCCCTGAACACCATAGAGTATACTGTATAGAGATGGCCCAGCCCAGCATGTGCGTACCTGTACAAAGTCGCCGGAGCCTAAGGCAAGTCTCTCCCTGCGCAGCGGCGAAAAGCCATGTGCACATTTGAGGATTAAGGATGCAAACGGGGTTTTGGTAGTGCGACGGCTGCAGTCTATCCAAAGGAAGAGCCTCACGCAACTCCACTATGCAGATTCCCTTAGATGCCTTGGGAACGTTTTCTTGGGTTAAACTATAAGCCCTAGTGCCTCGTTTGGAACTTAGAGAACAAACCTAAATGCTGCAACTTAAAGAACACATAAACCATAACAGCTCACTCTATGTCGGCGAGGCGAGTCACGAGGGTCAGGGCCACGGGAACAGGCAGTTTCATGCTCTGCAGTTGATTGTGTAGAGCTGCGACAGAAACCCAAACCCTAAGCAATAAGCTCTACAGCCGAGCTCCATGAGCCCTCAGTCCCCCCAAGTGCGCCAGCAAACATGTAGTGCCAGGGGGGTTTCCACAGCTCAGGGCGGTGGCCCCAACTCGCCTAGGTATACAGCACAGCCGCAGCCTCCCTTATTAATATCTGTCTAAGGGTCTCGCTCATGCGAAGAATTAAAGTCTTCGGTAGTACGAGGGTCCCCTCAAACCACCATGCGCCCACCTCCAACCCAATCCCGCACGGAATAACCTCTCCTGGTTACCAACCCATGAAACTCTGCACACAACAGTCGCCAAACCCCAGGCAGCACACTGCATTCAGTTCATAGTGACAGGTTCCATCGCTGGGCAGGTGTCAGTGCCCAGCTCCTATAATTCTAGAACCTGAGCTCTGAAGGCTCGCACGGAACGCGCCGCACCCAGCTGCTATGAAAAGAGCTGCAGATCCCCCGTGTTTAATTGCCTCCTTTAAGGAACGCTGAAAGCCTACGAGTCGGGAAGAGTTCATAGTGGCAGTAGGAGAAGGTTTAGCGTTCATGATTTACCTGAAGAGCAGGTGCTCAAGTCCTTCTCTAAGAGAATCTGCATAATGGACTTCACTTCACTTGGCTGAGGTAACCCAAGTACACGGTGGACCAACTCGCCGTCAACAGCCTCCCCCGGATGAGCCATACTGGCTGCCTGCAAGAGTTAAAACAATTAACCTTAAACCATACTCCCGAAGGCCTAAACCTTGATGCGTCATTCTACAGAGTTAGAAACACACTTCAAACTCACCTGCATGCAGTTGAGGAGCCGGCGCATGTCTCCGTTGGCTGCATGGAAAACGATGCAGTTCAGAACCCAAAACCTTAGGCCCCACGTATGCGTTTTATTAGCCTGTAACACTTTGCACCGTGAGCATTCCTGTACCGGAGTTAAAACTTACCGATTCGCAAGAGTGCCTCATAACCGTCTTCTGTAACAGTCATGCTGCGATACCGCAAACCCAAAGCCCTAAAGCCGAAACCCTAAACCCTAAATCCTGCGGCAGTAAACTTGGCTGCGGTTAAGCACTGGGCCTCATAAGGGTTTTGGTCTAGGGGGATGTACCTCTCTAATTTCGCAGCTTCTTCCGCCTTCCGCCTCAGCTGAAACAAAGCAAAAAATAGTATCCCTAGAGACTAAGCCATAATTCCTAAGCCCTTTCTCGTAGCAACTACAGCTTCGCAAAGAAAACGCTTCTCAGCACGACTGCAAAGTTCCAGCTCCTTCCCAAAGCCGCAGCGCTGAACCCTAATCTCACCGCTTCAGGCTTGAGAGGGGTGAAGCGCATGCTGCAGACACAGGAGGCAGCAACAGTGCGCAAGTTGCGTTAGGTGAGTACAGCGAAACAACAGCAACGGCGGCAGCAGTAGCAGCGACAGAAGGCTGCAGCGCCACCTTACCTCGTGCATCGCGACTGAATCGCTGGGGTTATTTTGTTGACAAAGTTGCAAATCAGACAGAACCGCACATTCCTCGCGTACGTTTCCATGACTGCGACAAAAAATCCCCAACACTGAGCCCTAAGCGCTCAGCAACATGCAGTTTTTCTGAGGTGTGTCAGCATTGCTAGTTTCAAGCAAATAAACAAGTCCTTGAAATGAACCGCGCAGACGCAGGGGCAGAATAGCAACAGCAGTGTAGAATTAGCAGCAGTTGCAGCAGCAGCAGTTGTGGCAGCAACGGTAGAAGCAACAGACTTCTCCTCAGCGCATTCTGAGCTGCAGAGGTCATTTGATCTGCTTCGTCCAGTATAATCAGCTTGAGCTTGGGGGGCCCGGAGGGAGCAGCTGCCGACCTGAGTACACCGTAGTCCCTGGCCCGTACACCCTAAACCCCAAGGTTGCCGTAAATACGGAACTCGGACATCTGCTACCCGACATTTGCCATAACGCCTCCACTACATGCGCTGCTCTTGCATATAGAATTCACGATTTCCTGCCCCCGCGACGCCTCCTTAGCACAGTTGGTAGTGCGTTTGATTCGTAATCAAAAGGTCGTGGGTTCGATTCCCACAGGTGGCTTTTTCTGTTGTGGACTGCCACATTTGTGCTTTATTTTTGCTTGAGGCATACAGCGAAAATGAAGCAGAAGTTGTCTCCGCGAATGTCTTCACCAGCTCTCGCACCGAACCAATCCCTCTGTCGTCTGAAGCATTTAGCTGCAGCAGTAACAGCAAAACAAGCACAAGCAGCAGCAAAGAGGGACTGCAGCGGCACTCCCAGAGGCACTTGTATCCTTACACCGGGCTTTCCCCGGTACCTTTTCTCGCTTCTAGCTGCTGCTAGCTCCCCAGAAAAGCGCCATAGGGCTTAGCATTCGTAATTTACCTCCAGCACATGCGAGGCCTGCTGCGGGCCGTAGAGTTGCCTGGCTACGGCTAGAATAGTAGACGTCTTGCCAGTACCTGAGGAAAAGACTTTCGAATAAAAATCCCGAAACATAGACCGTAAAGCCTGCACCCTACCCGAGTCCTATATCCCGAAGGCTACCCCGACTAACTTCAACTCTATACCATTAACATTAAGAATCACGACATTGACTTCGTCTGTCCGCTCTGCGGATCGCAGACATGAGCAAATTCATGTAAACTCTGAACATTACAGGGATACTGCCAAACCCGACATGATAAACACGAGGCTGGCTTACCGGGAGGGCCGTGGAAGAGAAGGTGGGGCAGCTGCCCCTTGTCGACATAACGTTGAACTGTGCACCCAAATCAGAAACCCTAAACTCTAAACACTTAGCCCTAAACCATGCACTGCAACTGGTTGCTTCGCTGCAACAGGTCAAGCAATTGGGGAACTACGGAAGGGTTTAGGGATCTGGTATGCACAATCCTTAGAGTCTACGGTTGGGGAAGACTTGCTGGTCTGAATGATGTCATCATGCGAGAGAATATCACTCAGAGACTTCGGGCGATAGCGCTCCACCTGTACAACACAAACCCTAATACCTAAGCCCTAGACATCAGGTCACCGGTAAATTGACCTCCTCCCGCCCTGCCGTATACAACTTCATCTGCAATTCCTCAACTGGGCGGGCGTCGATTGGGTGTGTAAACTTCACAGTCTAGACTAGGGATTTACGCCAATATCTAGCAGTGTGGAGGTACCCATGGGAGATCCCCGTCTTCAGCTGGGGCCACAGAGGCACCCCCTGCAGCCCCTTGTGGATTCCTATTTTCATCCATCTTGGGTGTTCCTGTAAGGGCTGCCGCTGCTTTGTCCGCTGCTCTGGAGCTTCCCTGTGGTGCTGTGCCTGGTGCAGCTGCTGCGGCTGCCGGTGCAGATGTGCTGTACTGCGGGCGGTTATTAAAACAGAAGCTGCTGCGCTTTAGAAACAGTGATTTCAGTTGCAGAGCCTTCTGCAGCTGCCCTTCGCTCTTGTAAGACGGTTGGTGTTGTGCCCTGCCTCTGTCGGCAGCGGCAACAACAGGAACAGCAATGGAAACTGTGGAGTTGCTGCAGCACGAATCAACACGTACTTCTAAGACGATATCGTGAAACAAAATACAGAACGAGAAACAAACAAAGGTGTAGCAGCTACCCGCTGCAGCAGCTGGTGGATCGGAGGCTGAATCGAGGGTTGTTCAGGCGGTGGGGAGGGGTTGGGGGCCCCGGGCCCCCACGGGCAGCAGCAGCTGCTGCAACGGGCTTCTGCAACAGTAGTAGCTTCTGCAGCTGCTGCGCGCCATGTCCTACAACAGCACAAGATAGGTACACTATCTTTACAATATCCACATACTTTGTGAAACTTGAGATGATAGCATTAGCAGCAACTTGCTGCTGCTGCTCTCTTCCATCGCTCCTGCAGCTAACTCAGCAGCAGCAGCAGCAGCTTGAAGAGCTGACCGGACAAGCAGGAAGAGAGTAATCCGTGTAGTGTCTTGCGTCCTTCCTTGCCTTCCATGAGACTGTTGCTTCTTTCGAAACGGAAACGTCCAGCGCGTCTCAAATTGTCGCCGCTGCTGCTGCTCCAGCTGCAGCGGCGGCAACGGGGATTGGAGTCACCTCGGCAGTCGAGAACACAGCAACAACTGCAGCAGCAACCAACTTTAGCGGCGATTCAGTAGTACTAGATCGAGGTTGAAGAGCTTCAGTGCCACCAACGGCAACTACAAGAAAACTGAAACAGTGGCGGTAGCAACGGCAGAAGCAGCAGCAACAGCAGCCACATACCGTGCCAGCTCAACAAAAGACGCAGGTGGCAGCAGCGACGGTCCGCTGCAGCATATCCTGTACGTTTTGTGGAAGCAAGATGTGATGCAGCAGCCACGGCAACGACATCAGCAGCAGCTGCTAGAGCAGCAGCAGCAGCTGATGGAGCAGCAGCAGCAGCTGGTGGAGCACCAGCTTCTGGAGCAGCAGCCGCAGCCGCTGCAACAGAACCAGCTGCGGCAGTTGCAGCAACCGCAGCAGCCGCAGCTAGAACCTCTGGATCAACTACAACGCCTGCAACAGCAGCAGCCACATGTAGAGCAGCAGCAACAGCACGCACATCCGCTGCAGTGCCAGTATCCCAATGACCATCAACACGTGGATCCTCAGGATCAGCCATACCATATTGCGCACAGGTTGCAGCAAGATGGTTGGCTGAAGCAGCAAAGGGAGCAGGAGCAGCTGCTGGTGCAGCAGCACCACCAGCAGAAACTGCTGCATCGTCAACAACTGCAGCAGTTCCAGCAGGTTCACCAGCAGGGCCTGAACCTGACGGAGCAGCAGCAGTTGATTAGTCGTCATTATGTACGGCAGAAAGCATTGCTGGAGGAGCAGCATGAGCAGATGCAACGGCTGCAGTCCCACCAGAACGAGCAGGAGCAGCAGCAACACCAGCACCAGCTCCGGCAGCAGTTTCTGCGTCATCGTTCTTTCTGTGACGACGTTGGAGAACCAGGCTCTCGCCTCCAGTTGTCAGGTCGCAGGGGTAGCCGCCGTACCTCCAGTGAATTGCCTTCGGGTCAAGGCGTAGCATCAACCGATGGCGCAGCTACTCGATCGGCTGCTACTGAAGCAACAGCAGCACGTGAGGAGGGTACTGCCACTTCACCAGCCCCCTCAACATCGACATCCAAGCCAGCAGACGTAAGGAGCAGGAGGCTCCCCGCTGCAGCTGCGGAGCTGTTGCGGGGGTGTCTCTCCAAGCAGCTGGTTGGGCCCCGTCTCTCGGCGTTGGCACTACTGCCTCGATTGCTTCATCTCCTTGCTCATCCCAGCAACAGCAGAAGAAGCAACAGCAGCAACAGCGTGGAAAGCAGGGGGAGAGGCGACAGCGACAAAAACGCCGGCAGCAGCAGCAGCCACAGCAGCAGCAGCAGAGAGCTGTATATTGAAGCAGCAGAAGTGTTTGCTCGGAAATTGTTGGTGAGCAACTGCTTGCTGTTGCTGCTATTTTTGCCGTCAGTTGTCTCTGTGCTGCTGCCTGCTGCCTCTGTAGGAACTGATGCGGCCTCTGTAGCAGGTCTCATCTGTTCATGGCCTGTTGTGGCAAAATCGAACAGATCCACAATTATGCAAATGCTGTGGTTGCCGCTGCTGCTGCTGCTGTTGTTGCTGCTGTACTGCGCCTGCTGCCTTCAGCGCCGCAGCGTCCTGCGCAACCCCATATCCGCTCTGAAGGCTCTCATTGTGGCACATAGGCTTTTGGCGCAGGTGAGGGTTTGGGGTTTAGGATGTAGCTTGTCATGTGGGCCTTCGCATTTCACGTATTTCTGTATAGTGCCAACCAGGGGGGCTCGAACTTAGGGTTTAGCCACTAGGGTTTAGCCACGGAGTTTGTGGGCAGGTCCCTGTTGACGCCTTCCTTGGGTCCTCCCTGCAAAAACTCCCTGGTCAAATACTGCGCGTTTGGTCGG
This sequence comes from Eimeria brunetti, assembly GCA_000499725.1. Taxonomy (NCBI): domain Eukaryota; phylum Apicomplexa; class Conoidasida; order Eucoccidiorida; family Eimeriidae; genus Eimeria; species Eimeria brunetti. Next base: position 64,682 of record HG710922.1, read on the forward strand.
CCACGGCCTTGCAGCCTGCGGCAGCAGCAGCAGCAGCTGCTGCTGCTGCAGCAGCATCAGCACCGGCAGATGGGGACGGGGGCACAGTTTCCGCAAAGGCTGCAGCAGCAACGGCAACAGCAGCAGCAGCAGCAGCGTCTACCCCTGAGGGCGCGGTTTGTGCGTGCGCGGATTACTTTGCTGAGAAACTTCGACTCCATTTGCAGCTGGTAGACTGTTGCACTGGTGAGCAGAAGAGACAGCAGGAACCGCTGCTGCTGGTGCAGCAGCTGATGCAACAATGTAGGCAAGGGCAGCAGCATCAAACTCAACACCAGGAGGGGCGATATTCCATGAAGTTAGGAATTCTAACTGGCCTATAAGACGTTTTGAGTTTTTTGCGTCAGCTCTTCTGCTCCTGTTGATTCTCCTACCTTCTCGCTGCTATTGCTGCTGCTGCCACTGCCGCTTCTGCAGGGACGTGGTCTGTCTCCCGATTTCTGCGGGCGAATGGGGTGTCTCTTGAGACACTTGTTGCATTTGAAGCGGAAGGTGTCGTCTCTCTCAATTCTTCTGTTTCCTTGCAGTGAGTTCATGCAGCAGCTGCTTCGGTTGCTGATGCTGTTGGTGCTGCAGTAACCATTGCTGTTGCTGCTGCTGCGATTGCTGCGAAGGGCGAGCCTCTCGCCAGACTCTACAATTAGACACCGTGAGCTAGTAAGAGCATGAGTCCCATGGAGTTTGTAGGATACACAGTCTGTGGAGTAGGATTTAGAATTCAGCAAGAGGGAGGAGTTGACACTGCGCAGCAGCAGTTGCTGCTGCAGGTGCAGGTGCAAACAATGCTATGCTCGTAAGGCTGTTTGCTGTCATTCTGTAGCAATAGCAATAGAGACACCATACCAGAATCTGTCGAAGTGGCAGGAGTACCAGCAATAATATGCTAACAGCGGTAAGTGCCTGCCTTAGGGACCAGCTGCTGCTGCGCTGCGTTGCAGGCTGGTCAGCATGTTGCACCGCGCCTGCACTTTGTGTTTGCTGCTGCTACAGCAGAGGGGCACGAGCCTTTTTGCTGTGAGCAGCACTTACATAGCGCTACTTGTGGATGACATTTGGGGGGTGGCGGCGCTGCTGCTGCGTCTGCTGCACGCGCTGCTGCAGCGGTGCATGCGTCCAGCAGTTGCTGCAGGCGGGGGCTCGGCCTTGGTGTCGGTCCTGGCTTCTCTTGCGAATCCTCTAAAGGAGGCCCTCAGGAATATGCAACTAACAGCTGGTATAGCCGGACGGAAAAACCAGTAGCGGCACAACAACAGTAACAGCAGCTGCAGCGGGACAGGTAGTTGGAACGAAAGGACTACACAGCTGCAGAAGCAGAGGGCAGCAAGCAGGGCTGCACTTCCAGCGTGACATTTGGGCTGTGATTTGTGCTGCAGAGAAGTGTGCTGTTGCGTCTAGCTGCTGCTCGCTGCTGCAGCGCATGCGTCCCCCACCGCCTGAGGCATTGCTGCTGCTTGACGACCTGAAGAAGCAGTACCAGCAGCAGCAGCAGTCCTCGCGATTGCTGCTCCCTCGGACCCAGCTGCTGCCCTACAGGCCTTCCTCTACAGCACGGAGGTCGATGCAGGCTGTTGCGCAGTTGCCTCTGCCGGCGGACCTGGAGGCCGTTGCCGCTGCAGCAGTGTCAGGGGGGACAGACTCGGCAGCAGCTACAGCAAGCGCTGATGCCAAGTGGATTGAGTTACTCAACATTGAACAGGTCTACTTTCTACTGAAGGACGTCTCCGTAGAGATGGCAATGCTGCTGCAGGACCAGCCCAGGTGCCATCGCGGGAATAAAACGCGCAACAGCAGCAGCAGCAGCAGCTACGGGAACAGCCCCAGCGGCCGCAGCATGCATGACAGCAGCAGCCGCATCAAGCGAATTGACCAGGAGCAACAAGAAGATCGGCAGCTGCAGGGCCGAGCGACAGCACGGCCTACAAATGAGGAAGCCGCTGTTGCAGTTGCCCCCCCACATGCGGAGCCCCACCATTTATGTCTCAGCAGCGGATGCAACAGCTGCACATCTGCTGCAGCTGCCACAGATGGGAGAGGCCTTCAACTTCAACAGCAACAGCAAACACTACAGCAGCAAAGGCATGTGCAGCTGCCGCTAGAGCAACAACAGCAGGATAGGGGAGTTGTTGCAGGCTGCACTGGAGGGGAATTTATAGCAGCAGCAGGCGCTAGTGACGTCACAGCCGCCCCCGCAGAAGCGGCGTTAGCAGCTGCTCAGTATGGACCGGCTGCTGGTGCTGATGCTGTTCCTGCTGCAGCAACAGCATCAGCTACCTCTCCTCTTCTTAAGGCTGAGGGATCGCGAGCAGTTGCGTCCTTCGAAGCTGACCTGCGATCCTTCAGTTGGGGCTCCCATTCTCAGCAGCATGCGCGTCAGCAGCAGGTGCAGCAAGAAGAAGATGCAAACCATCAGTACTATCCCCAACAAGTATATTGCCCGCAGAGCTCCATTGAACAGCATCCGCAAGTACAGCAACAACACTTGCAACAGCAGCTGGTGCAGCACCAACCAGCCCAACAGGAGCAGCCGCAAGGACAACCGCACCAGGAGCAGCACCTGCTCGGTGAGGCGCTGCAGCTAGAGCTGCAGCAGAAAGGGAATGCGGTGGAGCATTCTCACCCGTGGCAGCAGCAGCAGCAGCAGCACTGGATGCACGGCAGCACAGTTGACCTCTTGGGTGCTCCTGTTCGTCCGTTACCGCCAGAGTTTGCGCATCAGCCGGGATTGCAACACCAACTGCAGCAGCAACAGCAACAGCAGCTCCTTTTGCAACAGCAGGATATGCACCAGCAGCAGCTTCTGCAGCAACTTCGTGAACAGCAATTGCAGCAGCAAGAGGGTGAGTTGCAACAACAACAGCCGTACCCGCTGCAGCAGCCGCCTCTGCTTCAGCTACAGCATCAGCAGCAGCAGCCAGCCTTGGTACAGCACCTGCCTTATTATCTGCAGGATAACCAGCAAGTCTGTTCGCAGAATCAGTATCAGCAGCAGCAGTACGCGCAGCAGTTGCAGCAAGTGCAACCGCAGCAGCAGCAGCAGCTGCTGCTGCTCCAGCAGCTACAGCAACAGCAGCTGCAGCAGCTGCAACAACAGCCGCTGGCACCCGCCTCACCGTGGCGTGGAGTATTAGAAGGGCCGAACTGGCAGATGACCCCGTCGTTGTCGGCCACTGCCCCAGCAGCAGCAACAGCAGTAGCTGCTTCAGCAGGGACCGGCGGTGTAGAAGCACTGGGCTGCGACTGCGTGGCCTGCCGCGGCAGCAGCGGCCGCAGCAGCTGCTGCCTGAGGGGTCTGAAAGCCAGGCTAGAGGCACTGAATCTTGGTGTCGACCCGAGGGAGCTGAAGATCCACTCTAGGATTGGAAGTGGTGCATCCGGCACCGTTTTAAAGGCTGCATGGAGGGGCTGTGATGTGGCAGTCAAAGTGCTGCCGATGATGCAGCAGCAGCAGCTGTTGCTGCAGCAGCAACAGCAAGGAAGAACCGCATCTGCTGCCGTCGCTGCTGCAGCAGCAGCCGCAGCGCGAGAGCTGCAAATTATGAAGCGGCTGAGGTGCCCCAACCTCGTGCTGCTGATGGGCGCATGTGCGTTGGATGCCGAAGCTCTGTGCAACAGCAGTGGCAACCGCATTAACAGCAACAGAAATAGGTGCAGCGGCCCCTTGAATTCAAACAGCGCAGCGGAGCTCCTGGCAGCAAGCGGATGTTGTGGCCCGGGGCTCGCGGTGGTAATGGAGTTGTGCGCTGGGGGCAGTTTGTTTGGTTTGCTGCACGGGAAGCCAGAAGATGCCCTTTCTGCTGTTGCTGCTGCTCCTGCTGACGTCCCTGCAACTGCTTCGGCAGCGGCTCCCGCTGGTGCTCCTGCGGCTCTGGAAACTGGGGTTCCTGCCGCTGTGGTTCCACCTGGTGCTGTTGTTGGGACTGAAGGACCTCATAACAACTCGCTGTCAATGCCCCAAAGCGGCTCTTTGTGCGGTACAACCGGAGCAGCAGCAACTGCCGCTGCAGCAACAGAGGCAGCGGAGGCAGCATGTGCAACAGCAAACATCTCAACAGCTACGGAGACGCATGAAGCCTCTCAAAGCCTGAAACAAGGCTGTCAGCAACAGTACACGCATCTCCAGGAGCAGAAGGAGATGCCGCTGCCGCAGCCCCCGCAGCAGACGCCTCCGCAACAGACGCCTCCGCAACAGCAGCAGCAGCCGGAGCAGCCTCTGGAGCAGATGCGACGCTTGACCTGGGCTCAGAAGCTGAAGGTCGCTCTTGACGTTGCTCGGGGCTGCGCCTATCTACATGCATCGCAGCCGCCAGTTGTTCATCGGGACTTAAAGAGCCTGAACATTCTGCTGGTCGAGAGAATCACCAGCGACAAACAAATGCCCGTCGCAAAGGTAGGATACCAGAAATATATGCAACTGATGCAGCGATTCGGCAGCGCTCTGCAGCGACTGCTCCTGCCTCTGCTGTGTCCTTTTGCATGTTTCCACTCATTGCTTTCGTTGCTGTTGGAGTTGGTTTTCTATTTTCAGTTGTCGGCACAGGTGCGCTTGCTGCCGATTCAGCTGGTGCTGCCGCGTTGCTATTTTTTGTTTTGTTCGTTGCACTGCTGCTGCTGGGTTGCCGCTTCCGTTTCTTCTCCGTGACGCTCTGTTCTGCGTTGCTGTGGCTGATTAAGTGGCGAACAGCGGCAGACAGCACCGCTGCGGAAACCATGGGCCGAGTGTTGACGGGCTGTGTAAACACACTTGCACTTAGTGGCTTGTGCTGCGTATCCTGCCTTTGCTACCGCCGCTGCAGGTAGCTGACTTTGGTTTGAGTCGTTTGGCCACAGCAACGTGTCGCAATGATGATTCAGCAGCAGCGGCGGTAGCTGCGGCTGCGGCTTCAACAGCAGCAGTGCGCCTGGGAGGGTGTTCTTATGGGGAAACAGCAGCGCCGATTCCTGCTGCCATACGGACACGAGCTGTAGGTACAGTGCATTGGATGCCCCCTGAAGTTATGCGGGGCCTGCCACAAGGCCCCCCAGTAGATGTATTTGCATTTGGCATCGTTCTCTACGAGTTGGCAGCTGAAGCTCTGCCCTACGTCCGGCCAAGAGACACCCCGTTGCAGCAACAGCAGCAGCAGGAGATAGATAGGAAGAACGTTTGGCTGCCCCCTCCCACAGACATATGCGCCGCAGTGCTCCGAGGGGAACGCCCAGATGAGCGCTTCATTCTGCCCATGTGTCCGCCCGTGCTGCGGTGAGCGAACACATGCCGTTGAGGCTTGCGAATGTGGGAATTGTTTACGGTTTTTGGTTTTGGGTCTGTATGATGGTGCGTGCAGAAACTTGATGCGCCGTTGTTGGGCGGAGGATCCGTGGGCGCGGCCGACATTCGCTGAAGTCGTTGAGGAACTGAAGGCCGCCCTAGAACCTTCCTAATCTGCTGCTGTTCCGACGGTAGACGGCAGCTGCTTGCCCAGCAACCGTTGCTGCTGATGCTGCAGTAGCGGCTCTGACGGCCGCACAACTAGGGTTGTTGGGGGGCACCAGCAGCTCCTATTTGCGTTGCATCGGCTGTTGCTGTTGCTGTTTTGGCTGTAACAGGTAGTTTAGAGTCCACATGTATACATCTGTGAAGCGTCAGCTGCAGAACGCGTCGACGTGCGTCCATGTGGGTCGGTATTTGTACAGTGCAAGGGAGGGATAGTCAGGGAAAAAGGTATCCATACCATTCGTTTGCTGAGTGTAAGTGTACTCTGATACGCCGATGGCCATATCGGCAGCCGTGTCTCCTTTAGTTCAAATATGTCTTCGATGGAGGAGGCCGGACTGTGTCCAGTGCTGCAGTGTGAGGAGAGCGAGGGGTACTGCTCCTCTCAAATCCCCGTCGCCGCATACAGGTTTACGGTATAGGGGTGTATGTATGCCTTAAACTTGAGGGCTTTATCTATATCGTGCAGGCCCTGGGGGTACTCTAGTGCAGTTCGGTTGTGTTGCCTGAGGCCGAAGTGTCCTTTCCAAAGGAAATGAGACACGAGAAGGTAGCACTTGACCCACGGACAAGTGCTCTCTAGAACGGAGGGTAAGTACGGTGTTTGATTGTGGACCCTCAACATTTCATCTGCCTGCTATTGTCAGCTTTATTCATTGACCGGCACAAATGCAGCCAAGGGATGAAGCATATGGCACTTCGTGTTGCTGGGCTGTTACAGAGCTCATGGAGCGCGAGACGGAGAGACTGACACACAGACAGCCAGAGGCAGAGATAGCGACAACCGACCCAGCCCTGCATTGAAACCCAGAAACGACGAAAAACGGAGGCACAGTACGGGACAGGCAGGAACCAACACAGAACAAGATAGGAGATAGGGGCGGGTACTTGCTCAATAAGGAAACCTTAGAGATATCACCAATTGAAAGACGGCAAGCGAGAGTGGCACGTCACTATAACCAGAGGCCCCAATAAACCCAGAAGCCTGCATAGAGCTAGCAACCGAACCCGATCATTGCCTTCGAGGGGACGGGCCGCAAGAAAATATATACTCCCTGTAGTAGTGCAACCAACGGCGGGTCTGCCCTTCGGCGGGGAATCCCACAAATACTGGGCGTCTCGTCGAGCCGGAATGAACGCAGTGTCTGCCTTCTATCCAGGTAAAATGTCTGCACGGCGAAACAACTCATCAACGACGCCTATGGCTTAGTCGACTGTCCAGATGTGACGGACGCCTCAATGCGAGGGATGTAGAGTTGTTTGACCTCAAATTGTTCTTTCGCCTTCAAAATGCACTCGGACTACAGTTATTATTGGAATATACTTTATCAGAAGGGGAGGTGCGACAATTGTGGCTAATATTTAAGCAAAGGCATCACTTCTCCGGAACTGAGTCTGACTTTACGGTGACAATTCCATATTCCCCAAGAGGGCAGAGTACAGCAAAGCTAAAACCCCAAAACAAGCGAAGGTATCAATGGATCGCTATGTCGAAAAGCACAAATCCTTTGTGAGATAGCCTCTGATGTAGAGGCTGTGCTATTGAGACTGATAATGCCAGCCCCGTCAAGAAGCAGATATGAATCCGAAAAAGACACAAGCTGGCCCACTCAGCGCTTAGAAGTCCCGGGTTTTGTGCTGAGCAGCGCATCTGGCTGTCTTCCAGCAAACAATGTCTGCATAATTCCCGGTTGAATGAGAGTGAAAAGAGCTAAAAATCTGGAGGAACAGGCAGCACGAAAATTAGAACCAACAGTGATAAGGAAAAGTACCAGTATTGCTTGGTTTACGCAGAGCTGGTTAAGTATGGGTCTCCTTACCCGCAGACTGGCTACCGACTATCAGGTGCGTGGCTATCAATTGACAACAGTGCATGCAGCAAATGGTGCTTGGCTGTGATTTGCATATATTTGGAACGGACCCTGCCCTTTGCACGGCACAAGCACCCCAATTAGGCAGATGGTCATCGGGCCGCTCACTGCTGCCACAGGAGCAGACGAAATGCCACATATAACAATGAGAAAGTTGCCAAGGCCGATGTGCATGTCCAGCACGTTGAAGACGCGACCGAGGACTACAAGGGTTCGAAGCGGAAGGTTCCAAGGTGAGGGGAAAATTTAGAGCCGCTCTGGCACATTCCCAGGTGGTCCCATGCACAAGCCTTTTTGCAGCAGTTCAGCAGACAAATCAGCATCAAGGCCTCCTCACTCTGTGTGTTGATGGAGGCTGCGCTTGATGACTGGCTACCCAAGTATATCCATTGTGTGTGTCAAGGGACCTGTGAAGCCAAGCTGTGTTCCCATTGACGTTTTCTATGCAGCTACAACAGCACAAGGCCATCCATATCACCAGTAAGCAACTCGGAAGCTAGACGCTGGCGGGTCACAACAATCAGAAAGAACGAGGAGCACCACGAGCAGCTGCAGGACGCTTCGTCTGTGGAGCAGAAAGAGAAACACCTAAAGCAATACAACCAATTTCAGCAAAGAAGCGAGCACATCGGGGCGTGTGGTATGTGCGGAAGGCGGAGCCAGATGCACCATAGCCTGTTCGACGTTGGCAAGGGAAAATTCACTTCGGAGGCAGCCGGCGCATCAGTAAAAATGCTCAGATAGTGCATGTAGCAAAGAAAACTTTGCTCTGCTTTCATGTGAGGCTATCCTGCATCGTTAGCTATAGCGAGCTGTGCTGGAACTCATGATGGCCGGCCGCTCTCCCTTACCCCCAGGCCCTTAGCCACCGCGCTCAGGACGCCTGGTGACAAGGCTGGGCTTTCAGCTGATTTTAGGGACCCTTACCCTACGCCTTGCGGCTTTCATTGCACCTCGCAACGATCCTTGGGCAAAACGGAGGGCTCGCTACAATGGGCCACGTACTTATCTAGAAGTGCCTCTCGTATGGGTTTCCCGACGATCTCGCACGAACCGAAGAGCGTGAGACTGTATACTTGGGGGGAATCGGGAAGCAAGGGGATGAGAAGTCGGAAAAAGACTAAGGCCGACAGGTGGCAAGTCTCAGAGCTACACTTGCAGACCAGTACACAGGAGTTGCCGTGCCCTTTGAGGCAGAGGAAATGATCCAGCCAGCCTTCTCGGCAGCTTCGGACGGTTTCCATAAATGCTTGAACGACACAGGAAAAGTTAAAATTCAACCAATAGACAATACAGTAAAGTAAGCTAGAGTGGAGCAAGGAGGGGCCCCCTTTCCAGCCCCAGAAACACGCGGCAGGTCTCACATCCCGTGTCGGCTGTGGGTAAACGCCAATACAGGGCAAATCTTGTGATATTGCTTTAACGCAATCCGATTTATTTTTGTTTGCATTTGATTTTTACGTAACTATCAGCACCTTTTTCCTTCCGCGTATCTGCCCGTTTCCCTGGAACTTTAGACTCCTGCCACCGCCCTTGTGCTGCCACTCCTATTTATTTCTTTCCTTCTCTAGGCCCAAGGCAGAAGGCAGACATGCTCTTGAGTTAGTCAGCCCTCTAGGCGTCTCAATTCGCCTTCTTGCCGCTGCAAGCTCCACAATACCTGGAGTTGCTTCCATTGCAGTTCTCAGTTTTTCTAGGCTGTAGACAGCTTGGGCAGGAGCCTTGCAAATTCAATAGCCAAGGATCTGAAGCCTTTCTGTTCATTAGACCGGAAGTAGCTACTTGGGACGCATCTCCCACCTTCTCTATCCTCCACGTAACTTTGTCTTCGCTCAGAGAACTGCCCCTAATAATACGCACCGTAGGCTTCGCCCACAGGGGCCCCCACAAGCGGAGCCAAAGACTTGCAGGGCGCCGAGGGCGCCGCCTTCCCTTAAAGCCATTGTGGAGGGCGATGATTCCTGCTGGCGCCTTCATAAGTTCGGGCTCGGCAGCGCATTCAGCACACCGACGCATGCGCCGTCCAGCTCGGGGCTGGACGAGATCTGCAGCCGCGAAGACAGCCAGTTCTACAAAGGCGTCTGTCTTTGCGTGAAGGTTGCATCATCGGTTGACCGATAGGTGGGAAAGGGGTGGGTGGTGGGGAGAGAGCAGCAGGAGGTCGGTGGATGTGCTACGTGTTGAAGGATGAGTAACCAAAACAAAAGTAGATTCGTGGAAGTGTTATCATAAATGAATTATTTATTAAGTGATCATGAACGTATGCGTTTGTGCATGAACAGGCTTCCTTGAGCGGAAGAGATGTCCTACCGCGGAGGAAGACGAGAGAAGGCAGAGCCCTTCGACCACCTAGTTAAGCTGTTGGTCCTTGGCGATAGTTGTGAGTTCATGGTTGTTTTCACCAACAAACAGAGAGTAGTTCGGGGGCGTTGTACACGATTGATAGGAAGACGCATAAACACTTGGCTGGACCGCTTCTGCAGCTGCGTTTTTGGAGGGATTGGCCTCAAACTTTACGTGCATGCTGCACCTTGCACAGCGTCCCTGTTGGTATGTTTGTCGCTGCATGCAGCTGTTGGGAAGTCAAGCCTTCTTTTACGCTTTGCCGAGAACAAATTCGACCCAAACTTCGTGCTTACCATCGGGTGGGATGCCATCCTCACTTTCAATAGCTCATTCTTCGATTGGGAAAGCAGTATATTATAGGCTATTCCTGCTAATAACTGTATTTTTTGACGAGCATCTGCAGCCTAGGAGTATTCGTTTTTGCTCTTCCGGATTTGGAACTTCTCAGAGTGGACTTCAAAACGAAGGTTGTCGAATGTGGCGGACGGCGCATAAAGCTGCAAGTGTGGGACACAGCTGGGCAAGAGCGTTTTCGTACCATTACCCCCGGTAAATTCCGTGTACAGACTAAGCAACGATTTGGAATTGTTGACAAGAGGGAAATACATAAAAGTCTTGCAGTTCCCTGCGAAAACGAGTAAAGTGGTTTCCTGTTCAGGCAAGCAGGGCCACGCGTGTAATCCATTCACTATTCGCATCTCCCTGACGTGTGCTTGCCTGCATATATATATGAAGACTGGCAACCCGAAGTGGTAATACAGTTTGTGGAACTTGTTTTCGTTGGTGTCTTCCTCAGCGTACTTCAGGAGCGCCATGGGGGTCATGCTTGTGTACGACATTACGAATCTGCAGACATTTCTCAGTGGGTCTATTACTTGGTCAGATGACAGCTATCTTTTGAATGTGTTGCGGCGTCTTATTTCGACTCATGTGTTGTTGAGTTTGGATATTTTGTCACATACTTGCTGCTTTGTTGGCTTCCCTACAGACATTCGGCGATGGATGCAAAATGTTGAGGAATACGCGGACCCTAGCATCGTTCGCGTCTTAGTGGCCAACAAGCTCGACCTGCAGGCCCAAAGGGTAAGCGTTGAAAGCAAATGAAGCAAACTATTCCACTAGGTTTCAAAATGCTGCTGGCACACGCAAAAGCACTCTGAACAGATCTTGGTTGTGAACACAGCTGCACACGCACACCAGACGGATACCGCAGCTTGAGATGCATTGGGCTTCGCAACGACTTTTGCCTCGATTCTTGTATACTTTGGCTGCTTACGCGACATTTGCAGCAAGTGTCGCGCTCGAAGGGTGAGGATTTGGCTCGCGAGTACTCAATTCCCTTCATTGAAACGTCTGCGAAAGGCAACGTCAACGTTGAGGAGGCCTTCATGTACGTCACCTCTTTTGCCACCCTGTCTATGTTTTTTTTACTTGTTGTAGACAAAGGCTGCTGTTTACAGAGCAGATTATGCAGAGCCTAGAACACACATTCAGTGATAAGGCCGCTAGTGGTTTTGCTGCTTTCTGGGTTTGCTTGCATTCAAGGTGTGCGGCGAGTAGAATTCGAGACATCCGGTGAGGCAGCTGGGCCGTTGGGCTCCTGACAGCACAACTGACAGCACAACAAAAAACGGCTGTTGTTCTGTTGTGCTTTTGGTGGCCTGGCAAGCGAGAAATTGCACGTAGGGGCTGTTTCTAGTAGATGAGCTTAGGGTGGAGTGCGGGCGTCAGGCTAGCAACTTGTAACTGGTGCGGAGTGCGTTGTAATCGCGCTGCAAACCATACTTGTTTGCGAGCTCGCCGCAGCTTTTCTCCTGGCCCAATCGAAGCGCATTCGGAACGGGCCGCTTCGTCGTCTTCCTCTCAGCAGCTGTCTAGTCAGGCTGCAGCCTCACGGGTAGGTGCAACACGCAGGCGTAGCAGCGCTGCTCGCCCACGTGTCCCATGGCCGCTGTCTGTGCACTGCAGGCGTAACCAACATACGCCTAGTCCAACATACGCTTAGTGGAAATATGCACACATTCACATTCGGGCTGTCGTTAGGAGGTGCCGGAAAACCGAGTCAGGAAATTCATGTTCTGGCTGTCGCGACCCCGTTTCGGCAATTATGTGGCTTGTTGCTCTTTCCTTGAATTTGCCCTCTTGCGGCATCGTGGGAGTGCCCGACAAAGCAGCGCTGAAAGCAGGAAGCACGTAAGTGCATCAGTTTCCTAGATGGGTTGCTTCTTGTCGATGTCTTCTCAGCAAGTCTCGGGACGAAGAAAGTGCTGCTCGTGAGCAGTACTAGCTCCCCCGGTAACAGCGGGTTCATTGTGAACTGCATCTGTACGCAAATGGAAATATCTTCAGTGATCTAAGGGCACTGGTATTTGTACCGCCCGCGCTGCCCATTGCTCAACCAGCAGCCTCCGTATCACTGTATGTGTGAGCTCTTGCGCTCGTAAGACACTCCCCTGGGGAGACTTGCCACTATCCCTCGGGCATTTGGGTGCCAACGGCTGCCCGGTATCAGGCGAGAGAAGTGACAAAGCTTGTGAATGGAACTACCTCCCAGCTACAACTTTGACGTACCGCCACTATGGGTGTGAGCACAAGCGAGGAGAAACAGTGAGCCATCCCTTCTCTACTATTATCCTTCTGACTTGGAGCCATCCAGTTCCGGCCAAGAGACTTTCCGCGTGGTTGAGAAGAGCCTACTTCATCGGTGTGAAAGTGCACTTCTCTCTCTCTGCACGCACGCCGGTTCCGTTGCACGGAATGTCAGGACCTCCGAGTTTCGGCACGGACCGACGGATTCTGCATACTCTCATTTACAGGAGTTTGCATGAGTGACTGCTTGTCCGGGAGTAGCAATGCTGGCGCCTCCCGTTAACGATAGCCAGGAAGCACGATCGAGTGCCTTCTGCGGTCTAATTATGAATACCCGCAGCATATATGGCAGCATGGAATGCTTTCTGCATGAATTGGCATCAGTATAGGGACTCATGCTGGCTCCTTATAGCTACCCTTCCCGTACGGCGGGGGGCCCGAAGCACGGCGCCCTTCCCGCGCTACACTCCCCTCTCAGCACACTACTGCTCAAGGTCCTGTGGCCCCTCATTAGTAAATTTACTGTCGATGTACAAGTGAAATCGACGGACGCTTCCTACTGGAAGAGAAACTACAGAAAACTGGAAGACCCCCCTCAGAGCAGCAGCTCCCTAGTCTCCTACTGCCAGCATGAATGCTTGCCCCCCAATGCACGGCAGTAGATTGGCAGACGGGGTGAATTGTGCTCTGACTTTAAAGAACTTTTTTGCAGCCTGCTGCACTATTTTTTTAATTGCTTCGCCAGCGTACAGCCAGCGACGCCGCCTCTAGGTCGGGCATGGTGTGAACGGCCAATGCTCTTTGTGGGCACCTTATGGATAGAATGGCCGTTTGAATGAATAGTTAGCCACGGAGGAATAAGCCTTTGTAGAAGGCATGGCATTTTGGTGTGCCTCGTCTTCAGTTCATGGCGGATTCATCACCGTCCACTACAAGGGAGAGCAGGCGTGGTCCTTCTCCTTGAGCTTTCACCTTGCAGGGAACAGACAGAAAAGAAGCGACTTCCTGCATAGTTACACAAATTAGTAACATGGTACCTTCTTCCATATTGAGTGTCATGGGGGGGAGATCACTGTCAGCCCCGAACGGCAAAGCCCATTGCTTGCAGCTGCTGGTGGTCGAGCCGAGCATCATGAGGGAACAGAGCCGGCATCACTGCCGAAAGATTGGCTGCTGTGGATAACTCTAGACACGAATTCGTGTCCAATTAGTAAGTAATTCTTCAAATCTGAAGGATTACCCTACTCACCAGTGTTCTTAGGTAAGAGCGAAGCAGCGGCTGCCATTGGACTCGCCGGTCAGCGCTGCGACGGCAACGGGAATACGGAAAAAGGAAACTCTTTAGCAAGCTTTTTTTGAAAAACATGCTTTCATCTATGCAAGTTATCTACAGTCATTAATGAGGCAACCCCCGGCATACGCATTTTTCGTGGCCGTTTCAGCTGCGAGCAAACAAGGGAGGAGTTCCGCTGTCTGCTGCCTTCGTGTTGAGGGTACTCTTCCTGGTCCCACCTGCTGCCACCTTTTTAATAAGTGCTCCTGATCGAATCCATCCGTCTACACTGCATAGTCAGCAAATAACCGCTTAAATGGGGTGTTCAGGGAGCAAGGCCACTGCGGCCGCCCGCCCCCAGTCGCCGGTGTCGAAGCCGAGCAATGAGAAGCCAAGCAAGACCGAGGGGGAAGAGGAGGGGCCAAATACAGGTCCTGGTGACACTTTGGTGTCCCCTGAAGCAAACGGGAGCCCCTTTCCCGACGCGACCCCCACACAGGAGAAGGATATGGTAGAAGACCTGGACCCTTTAGAAGGAATTGACCTGACCATTCCAGAGGATTGCGAAGAGGTTGTCATGAAGAATGGGGTCACGTACAGGGGAGAGTGGAGAAACGGGAAGCAACATGGACGCGGGGAGCAGCGGCAGGCGCATGGGGTGGTATACACAGGCCAGTTTAATCAGGGACAAATCGACGGTTTCGGAAGACTAACAAGGGCAGACGGGAGCAAATACGAGGGAGAATTTGTCAAGGGGAAGGCAGAAACGGGCACAAAGCCAGGCGTATATACTTTCCCTGATGGGTCGAAGTAAGATGCAGTTCACCTCCCGCCCCCCGTACCCCTTCGTGAAGAAGTATACTGGGAAAGCGATACCACGTGTAGAATACCAGCATGATGGTTGTTCATGCGCTGTGTGTTTCTTGTTGAGATCCGTCTATTTCATCGCTGATCTGACCTTAGGAACAACAGAACCTATGGGTGTGCAATCATGCTTGCATTTGCCCCGGAGCTCGTAGTTGGGAGCTACTTTCACAAAGGTGTTCTCAGGCGCACTTTTCCCCGTCATTTTAGTAGTATTGCTTGTGTTCAAAGGCATTGCTGCGTGTTATTCAAGACTGTGTTTACAAATCAGTGTATGCAGGGTGTATACCTGTCAACTGCCGAAGCGTTTTCTCGTGTTACATGCTCACTGTTTTTCGTTATTTCGTGTTTTAGGTACATCGGTCACTGGAAGCAGGACAAGCGCCACGGTGAGGGATGCGAGACGTTGGCCGATGGGTCCAAGTACCGCGGCCAGTTTGTAGATGGGCTGAAGTCGGGCCACGGGGTCATGACAGCTTCGAACGGGGATGTATACGAGGGAGAATTTAAGCAAGGAGAGATGAGCGGTGAGTCTGCAAAGGACATGGTGACGTTTAAGCTATGAAGCCGCACCTGAAAGCTGGCAAACCTGGGGGAAACAGAGACGCTTGCAAAAATCCAGCCGTTGGCAAAGCCGCTTTTTGTCACACCAAACACTGCAGACCTCACGGAAATAAGGGAATTGCATGACATCAGGCTCGGTTTTTGCTTTGTCTTGTATGCTGTCGTTTCTGTGTGCTGCTGTTGAGTGCTGCCCAGTATTAAGGCTGGTAAGTGTTCATACAAGTTGGGTGTTTTGCTGTTGGGTGTTCTGAGAGGCGGCTTTGGCTGTAGCAGGCTCTTCGGTGAACTGTTTCATGCGTCTTTTGGAGCAGGCGTGTTAGCGGGTTGTGGCTTGCGGTGCTGTCCTTATTGCTGTGTATGGCAGGCCATGGGCGATATTCGTGGCCAGACGGTCGAGTCTATGAAGGGGAGTGGCAAGCTAGCCGCATGCACGGAAGGGGCACTTTCTACTTTACAGACGGCAGGAAGTAAGTCTTCGCATCGGCAGGATTTGCCGGTCCGGCAGCTGTAGCAACTGTAGCTGCAACTGCAGCCGCGGCTGTTGTTTGCTGCTGCTGTGACGAGAATCTCCGTCTCGCAACCACACACAAGGACGCGTGCATCTTCTATACACTCCAGTTGGCATGGAATGGGCGTTTACCATCCACAAATGGTACATGGGACCCCGTATGGTGCCGTAAACGGACCGGGTGTTTTTGATCACCTTTTCTGTATGTAGGGGAGACCGTGTGTATTGATTATGTACGAGCATGTGACAATGAATCCGTCTGTGTATGTACTCGTTTCCTCATGGAATCCTAGCGTCCACACTTGAAGGCTTTGGGCAGTTGCGTAGAGGTGAACTGGCTGTGAAGCGCGTTTTGTTCAAGATATCCTTGAAGGAGGGAATCGAACGAAGAGATATTTTTGCTCACGTACTGTTCAGCAACTGTTGCTGCTTGTGATTCTGTGGATTTCTTCGCTGCTGTTGCTGTTCAGATACGAAGGCGAGTTCGTGGACAGCAAAATGCAAGGCGAGGGATGTCTAACGTGGCCAGATGGCTCCTGCTTTAAAGGCCAGTTCAAGAACGGACTGCCCCACGGAGAAGGCCGCCATACGCCCAGGGGAGGCGCACCGTCTCCACTAGGTGAGATGCAATACAAAGAAAGACAGAGAAACAGACAGAGAACTCGAAATACAAAAGGACTGGAGGCAGAAGAGGGAGTCGCAGGGGGAGTAGACACCTGAGCCAAACGGGAAGGCAGAACTACCGACAAAAGTTGAACACTCCAGATACAATTACAGTAGACACACCTTCCTTTTTCCTCACCCAAGACACTCCCTGAGCTGGCTAGAGCGAAAACAATAGGTAGAAATCTGGACAAGGCAACAGACGATGGGCAGTGTTGTGCAGAATTAGAACAGCTTAGGTAGCCCTGAAAGACACTTCACTAAAGAGCCCCCACAGTCCACGAAGTGCTCTGCAAGTGGCGCCTTGATCTTTTTGGACATTGGAGCTCGTATTACTGCACGATTTCGTTGCTGCGCACTCGCCGATCAGCTTCATTGTTCACTCATGGGTTACACTGCTACTGCTTGGTCGTTGCTGCTATGTGGCTTCCTGCAGCGCTCTGGAATCTTGGGGTACGTGTGAAATGGCTGGAAGACCCGGCTACAGTTCAGACCGCAGCAAAAACGGCATCTGAAGCCCCCCCTGAGGCCCTTGAGAAGAAGAATTCCGCGCAGAGTGCTACACAGTCAGCAGAGGCAGCAGCAGCAACAGCAGCAGCAACAGCAGCAGCAACAGCTGCTCCAGCCACAGCAGCAACGGCGGCAGCAAACTAGATGCGTTCCGCAGCTGCTGGTGCAATATATATATATCCCCCGTTTGGCTTTAGGCATGGAGGGCAGTAGGATATCTTTCATGGGTCGCCGGACAAACGAACCCGTGCGATAGTGTGGGGGTCGCCTCGTGAAGCGGTTTTTTGAAGGTTGCCCATGAGAGGTAGAGAGGGGCTTGGTTGCCTTATTTCGCCTCTCAGGAAACAGCTAGAGAGGGCAACTGGTTGTGGGTGACCATGAGGTGCGGCCTTTAGCAACATGGATTCCGCTCTGACGGAGACAGGGGAAGCAATGATAGAGCCGCACATGTATTAAGACAACCACAGGGCCGTCCAAGACAGACATGAGTGTAGCCGCGAAGAAGGCTTGAGACGAAGGAATAGAGAGAGATAGTCAACCGAGACGCAGAGACGTTGCTGATACCAAGACCCAACGACGAATGGGAAGAATGGACAGACTAGTCAGCCGTCAGTCTCGTGCAGTTTCTACGTTTCAACGTACGCTGCACACACAGACAGTAGTGGCAGTAGAGCAAGCAGTAGGCAGGAAGCCTCGGTGCAAGCAGCTGCAATGTGGTTTCAAAGGGCAAGTTGGACCGGTCACTATAGGGCGTACCCACCGCTTAGAGCACTGGGAGGTAGTCATCCGCGAGACCGAAAGATGAGTCGGGACTAGAAGTGAAGCCGCTCGAACACATGCAAGCTATGTCCCCCGAGAACTTGACTCGAGAACGAAATGCATTGAAGTACCAGACCCTTAGACAGGAGAAGGCTTCATGCGCCGCGTGTGGGATTTGTGCATGCATTGGAGTTGTTCTTGCAATTTCGTTGTAGACGGCAGGCTACTACTGCCTTTGCGCATTGGCTCCTTAGAGCCCTCCAACCTGGCAGTTGCCAGCCTCAGCCTTCACACAAACACGGAGACAGCCCTGAAGGACACACAGTAGGGGCAGAAGCAGTTTATTAAATGACGGACACAGCTTTGTCCTAGCCTTCTGACTGGAGGCAAGGAAAACAAGCTGGGGTAACTGCCTGGCTACGACCGGTCCGTGCATACTTTAGGCACATATGGGCCTGAACGGCGTTTGTCGCGTCTCAGAAGAGGGGGAAAGTACTTTCAAATGAGTTGAGCATCTCTCCCTCTTCTTGAGGAGCCTCCCTAGTGCACGCACTTGGAATGATAAGCACAGTGTCCCTGCCGTGTTTGGCTGGGGTGCGCTATCAGAAGCTCCTGTCTGCATACAGTGCTTCAGTGTGGCAATAGGAAGCTGTTATGATCCAGCGTAAGTGTGCTTGTCAGCCCTTGAACACGGGGAGAATATTTGGGGCTCTAGAACTTAAGTCGACGAACCCCTTATGCAGCAGTCAAGAGCTGTAGTGAGGGGTACTGTTCAAAATGAGAGAAGGGGCAGCGTAGCATGGTCTGTCCAACATTGGTACCTGTATAATGGTATGCCGTAAGCCACTTCATATTGCAAGTATGTGCCCAACATTGGTAGCTGTAGAACGGTATGCCTGAAGTTACTTAATCTAACGAAGTCTGTCTGACGTTGGTGCCTTTTTTTCTACGTGCGCAACAAGCCAGTTAGTTTCTGAGGTCCAAACAGGTGTTAAGCGAATGCGTGCAGAGTTCGCGCGCACTTTAAAAGGGGACTAGGTTACGATTGCCTGCAAGGCTGCCTTTCACAAGGAGTTGTAGCAGGGTCTATTGCAGTTCATGTCAGACACCCTCCGCTTGGCAGCAGCCGGAAGCTCTCGCGCATCGGTGGCCACGACAGTTGAAGAGTGCGGGGGAGGTCAGGTGCCTTTGTAGAACTCTCACCTGAAGTATTTAGACTAATCTGCACCTCGCCACCCTCTGCGGCTAATGGATATGGCTCTTGCAGCACTTGGCTCCCCTTTCCGTAGTTATTCCCCTCTTCTTTTTGCGTTCTGATCCATGTCAGTTTATTATAGTGTTCTGCGATACATAGGATGTGCAACCAAACTTATTTTGGCGCAGACCCTGCGACTACGCTTCTAGGGGCACAAAATGAAGGACAAGGCTAGATATTTTTCATGCTGCCAAGATGCACAACCCTTGCTTTGGACCAATTCAGCACGATATAATTTTAGGCATGTACTCTGTGTCTGATTGGATCGGCACCCCGCCTCTCCAGGGCGCACTTTTGAGACTTATGTGGCAGGAGGCAATGACTTGGTTCTGGGCATACTCTGTAAATATGCCCGCTTCATCCCTCGTCCAGTTTCAGCGACAGCAGAGGGAATGCCCCTATCATTCATTCATCACGTCTCGAATAACCTAGGTTTTCTCAAAACCCAGGTTGCTTCAGGTTCAGGTTCCTGTCAGCAACCTGAATTGCTGACAGGAACGTGAACTTCGTTGGCACCATCCGGCGCGAATGCAACGTGTTGCTCAGTATCGACCATACAATGATCCCTGCGAAAGACTAGGAGGCAGGCGGTCACACTAAATGCACCAGCTACATACATATGCAGGATCTGCGGGTCTATACGCACCAGCACTCACCAAAGTTGTTTTATTTCCTGGTGGGGAACTTGTCTAGAATAGAACATACTATTCGACACTGTATTATCCTGCATCCCCGGTCTACATCAAATCACCGTTGTCAGATACAGCGTTGGAACTCGCTGTTGGAAGTATCCCCGTGGGCCGGCAGCTGCCACCTTCCACGCAGGCCCTGCAGCAGTGTGAAGAAAGCAGAAGATTCTAGGCAACTCCGCCACAAATGACGTTCAGCCATTGCGTGTAGTTCTAGGAGCATGGTTAAAGTGCATCTGCGCGCCCAAAAAAGCGTCCAATACAGCAAATAATCGTAAGATTTTGCCTCACGTTTGGTGTTGAACAGTTGAACGGAGAGGGCAGGGTGTTTGGTAAAGCCCTGCGCTGTCCGTTCAACTGTTTCCTCACATTGTCTACTTACCCCCAATCTGCAGATGCCATAATGCCATTAATATCTCCATTACTAACATAATATGCGAAATCTCGAAAGCTTCTTCGAACTCTTTCCACAGCCACATGGCAAAGTCGTAGGGGGAAAGAGCAAATGGAGGAAGCTAAGGTGCTGGGAGTGCGCGTAAAGGTCTACAGAGACTACAGAAAACGAGAATACTGCATTAGATTGACCAAATGAGTTTCTGAGGATAGTTCGTGCTATCGTGCAGTTTGTGTATAGCGTCTGTGCGCAGTGAAGGGGCAACCTATAATATTGTCTGGTACTAGAAGAGGCCACCGCCGACGCTGTATCGCTACCTCGTCAGAATAGGTTGTTAATAAGGCAGAGTCGTCGAATTCAGGGTACACGAGTGCTGGAAACAACTCCAGATGTCCGACGAGGGTTCTGGCGGCTGCGTCGTAAGAAGGGCAAAGAGCTCCTCTCCGTAAAGAGGAGTTCGTTGCCCTTCTTTAGGGGATTCGTTAGAGGCACGCCGGTGAAAGCAAATCCAATGATGAAGCCGCTGTAGTACTGTACTGGACCAAGGAACTTCTGAGCGTCCGTGCGGGTTTACCCCGGTAGCGGCTATCTCAGATTCGCCTCTATCTTCGCCTGCCCTGGCTCAAGTCCTGCTGAAGAGGCTCGAACCCCTGAGAAGCTGGCTATTTGCATGGAAAAAGAATAGTTTTGTGTTTTTACGGACCACTGTTTCTCGCGTATCAGTTGCATAGCGCCCCGCAGGTGCTGCAAGCACTCCTGCACACCCTGCACACCCCAAATGAACAGAAGCACAGCATCCTTTTATATTGCCGTTCACCGTCCATTGGTACACTCCCAATAAATCGTGACTGACTTGTCATTGCAGTAAAGGAGGTGGATTCACTAGTCTAACAGGCATACGTATTTAGTTTTGCTTGTGGGTGCGGATAGCGAACGCAGTCGTGTGCCTGCCGTCGGGATGTATTACGATCTGCGAACACGTTTCAGTGAAGTCAAATGACACGTATAGTACCGGACAGTGCAAGCGAGGCTTTCGTTGATTATTCGCGTAAGAAAGTTGTGTTCCAAAGTTGTTTTTTTGAGACGCCTAAGCCCGGTGCGCCATGTGAAACCGTCTTCTTTCTTTGCCAGTGCCGGATTTTGTCAACACGTGCTAGTTGACGATGGAAACCTAAATTAGTCGCAGTTCGTCTGCTTGCCTCTCGATTTAGCCACCAAGATGGGGGTGTCGCCGATACCTCGGAACAAAAGTTGGGGCTACTCCGGAAACGAGTTCGACGTGGTGCAGTTGGCGTGCAGCGAGTAACGGGCCACCTCTTAAGTTTTGGTTCTTTTGTACATCGGAGGACTTTTACTTTACCTGTGTCCGCTTCTGCTCTTCCACGGGTGTTAATTATGTTTGGTTTGAGTCTTGCAAAACAGCGGTCTAAGTTGGAACGCCACGGCGTGAATATATCTCCAGCGCCTTCAGCGTGACCTCCGCGCTCCGTAGGAAACAAAAAAACGTGACCTCCGCGCTCCGTAGGAAGCTCCTTTCTCCTTTTTCCTTGGGACACTGCTTCTACTCATCCTGCCTGAGAAAAGGCAAATGCCGTTGCAAGCGGTGAGGAGTACACTCTCTAAAACATGTTTCTGGCTGATACACTTCTACAGGATCGTCAGATGGGCGCATGTACACCATCTGCTGGATCTGCAACGGCATGCATCGGGTTAGCCCGTGGTATACTGGACCAACGTAAAAGTCCCCTATCATAATGGTATGGCTCATCTACCAATTAAGCGCACGCTCTATAGACACTGTTTTGGCCATGCCTGCGTGCTCTTTGCCATTGGCGTACCGTAATCGCAGACACTGTGCAAAAAAATTGGTAGACAGGCTGCGCCGCCGTGCTGTGGATTCCAAGGTCAGATCCACTTCCCATCCGGTGCTAGGTTGCACTATCTACTGCTGAGCGTTAATCCGACCTGAAGAAGGGGAGAGTTGACAGCAAAGGAGTCTGATGGTGGGGCAATCACCTCTTTAGACCCAGCCACTGCTCAGGATGTTGCGAAGCGATCACAGTTTTCCCTCACCTATTCCTCCCCTGATGGGGATTCTCAATACTCTGTTTTTCCATTTCGGTCGGTTTCATGGGGCTGCACACGAATTGTTTTGTTTTCCTTATTACACACGTAGAAGAGGCATTCCTCCAGACGTTCTCCCTGCTTGTTGGGTGCAGAATTTGCTAGCTCCTGACGGCTATCGCTGCTAATTCTTTTTGAGGCAGGTCTAGCGTCCAATGCCCCAATATCTATCTTCTCTTAACGTGGACATTCTCAAATCCGGCTCCTGCCCTCCCAGCTAGGGCTGTGAAAGTTAAAGCTTACGTAACTTTTATGTGAATGCACTTCATATTCTCAGCATGTTCAACACCTCCACCCCTTAATTCCGTTTCCACCGCCAAACCTGCTACCATTTACCGCTCTCCGGGGGCATCCCTGCTACAAATTAACTATATAGAAGGTCGGAGTCCAGATTGGGTTCCTGTTCGCTAATGACTGATACGTCTCGACGACGCGCTCCATCGGTAGTTTTCCTTGATCAAGCTCTATCAGTTCCACCGTAGCCTGTACCCCTGCAGAACTGGGAATAAGCCTGCATCGCAGCACCGGTTTGAAGGCTTCCAGGTTCCGAGCGGTGTCCGGAAGCGTGAAATCGTTGCTGAAGTCTAGTCACTATCGTCTTGCGCGCCTTCCAATAAAGGTGCCAATAACAGTCCTAAACCTTCCGGTGCATTTTGAAGGCCGATGTACTAGTCAGGGGGGCTCAAGATTTCCACAACTGCCTCTGCATCGTGGCGCCCGTTGTATATGGGAGGTGCGCAATGGCGGGGGCATTTTTGAGTACTTGTTCTTCATGGATAGAACAGTCTTAGTCCGATGGGATGCAAATATAGAGCTTCCTTCAGCCCTGCAAAGCTCCCGAAAGTTAGTCGCTTGTATGCCAGAGGGTATATGGTGATTGATGTCCACTGTCAAGAGGAGGGTCGGCTGAGATTTTTGTTACGACTTTTAGCTGCCTTCAAAACCTTTACATACACTACAGATGTAGATTTCCGAAACAGCTTCGTCAATAATCTGTGAAGAAGGCCGCCCCTCTGGGTTGAGGTTGGTTGCTCGTTCGTGTTCCGATGAACCATGCGGTAATACCAAGCGCGACGAGGGTACACGAACTTGCGATAGAATCAAAGTACTTAGGATCGGAGTTCCAAAGAGCTTTATAAAGAGGGTGGCCTCCTAATTCGGTGCAGGCTCCTTTGATACTCCAGCCGATGATCCTGGGGCCGGTGTGAGATGAGGCAGGCTCAACTTGTTTATAACGCACCTTGCTGCCGTTAGTGCCGCAAGGCAGAATGATACGCAAAGCATGAACGGGCCCCCTTTGGTGCGTGCACTAACTGTGGACAACTGACAAGCACTCAGCGGGCAATCGGTAGCTAGGCTGCCGGCAGGTTGAGACATACGTACCAAACCTCCCAGACGCTTTGGTAGGTGATGGAAGGCGGCGTCGGTTGCTAGCATAGCCGAGACCTTTTTTCTTCACGCGCTAGATATCCGGGCAACTGCTGAACGTTTTCACTTGCATGCATGTTGTCTACTAAGGCTAAGGGAATGCTCTCCAGCCAACTTCGGGAAAACTGTGCTCTAGGTTCGAAGTAGCAGAGCGTTACACATAGTCCCCCATAAGCATTTCTGTGAAATAAGTGGTAGTTGCATCGAAATATGATTGTGTTAAACGAGGATGTGAGCGATGACAACAAAGGGGAGGATTCTCTGCCCGGATCTGTCTCGTGGGAGGCGCAGGTGTAGAGGGGGAGATAAACGGTTCGATGGATTTGGGGTCTAGCAAAGGGGAGAAAAGACCCCGACCACGCGACAAATGTCATACTCTTGGTTATTAACTAGCAGTTAATTTTAGTTGTGAAGGAATATATACTTGTTGTATCTTGCTTAATTCCTTTACTATCTCTCCCCACTCCCCCCGTACCGCAGGCCGCGTTCGGCCACGCTCGGCCAAACTTCGGGGCAGCCCGTTTTGGAGTCTGCTATAATATCTTCCCTCCTGCATATCGACGAGAGAAACCTTTTACATTGTCATTTTTCATGATGTATGCCATATCTTTCCGCTGAGCTGGGCGCAATATTGTGCCCCGTTCGCCTTCAGCCCCTTCCCTCGTGAAGGAAGGCCTGCCAACGAAGGTGTAACAAGGCCGTGGGGTGCCCCCTCGGCGTGCTCTCTCGTCCTTGTGTTTGAAATGAATGGCGGGATGTACGTGGAAGAGTTCCCTGTAAGCCCTACAGCGGGTTTCCCAACTGCGCGGGGGATGCAATACGCATCCTTCGGTGGTGGTTACATCACCTCGCTCAAACCAGAGAGAAGCGCCTGGAACAGCTCGCGACGAGGCGAGTCGAAGCCAAGTAAGAAAAAACAAAAGCGCGCCCTCTTCGCTGCAGCGATTATTGGGTTTGTGACCGCGTTTTGCGCCGTCCTTACAGGTTGGGTTGAACCGGATAGTGTTCTGGGCACCAAGGGCATACGAATGCCTCAGTATCCCAATAACGCTTTGCAGGACGGTACACCATCCCAACCCATCTACCCACACGATCCCTATCAATTGCAGTACCAGCAGCAGCCCCCGCAGCAAGGCTACTCTCCATCGCCTCAGCAGCCGCCGTACCTCCAACAGTTTTCGCAGCAACCGTCCGAGCAGCAGCCTTTGCACCAACTACCCCAGCAGCATCCCCCAGGGCCGCCGCCCCTGCAGGAACCTCCGCAACAGCCACAGTTGCAGCCACAGTACCAGCCGGAGCCGCAGCAGCAGCACCAGCAGCAGCAACCGCCACCACCACCACCAGAGTCACAGCAGCAGCCGCTGCCGCCACCACCACCACCAGAGTCACAGCAGCAGCCGCTGCCGCCACCACCACCAACAGAGCCACAGCAGCAGCCGCTGCCGCCACCACCACC
>HG710922.1:89723-105983 GCA_000499725.1 Eimeria brunetti
GCCGGAGCCGGAGCCCCAGAAGGAACAGGAGCCGCAGCTGCAGCAACCCACCCACCCAAAGCAACAGCTAGAGCGGCAGCAGGAACAGCAGCCGCAGCGTGAGCAGGTAGAGCCACAGCGGCAGCAGAGGCCAGAGCCGCCTCGGAAGCAGCCTCAGCAGGTGGCGCAGCCACCGACGGAAAGGCCAGCGGAAGAATATCCTCAGGAGGGTGAGGAGGAAGGTGAATGGCTAGAGGATGAGGAAGATGAGTGGGACGGTCCAATAGATGAAATTCCAGGACCTACGACAGAGGAGGGTGTAGAGGCCGTCATCGATGACGTTACTTTCCACGTCACGGGCCTTCTGGTGAGCTTGAGGAGCGTGACTGAGGAGACACGGCGCGAGTTCTTACTGCAGTATGTGTTTGTTCCCAACGAATCAGAAGAAATGCTAAGCATCTTCGAGTACTTTACGCGGGTTATTAATGGAGTGCGGGCAGTGGCGCCTAGATCTCGTGCCAATCCCGACCGGTGGATCTCACACAAAATGAGGGTGGCGTTCCTTATAGCGCTGCTAAAGGTTGCCTCCGAACGCCTTACTGGCATCGATGGCCGCCTTCGAACAATGCCGACCTTCTGGGAATACAGCCCCAGTCTGACGAAGGATTCGGACGATCGGGTGACGTTTCTGCAAGGTTGGAAAGAAGATCGGGGCAGCAGAGAATCGCTGAACTCGATCAAGTCTTGGAGCCGATCGAGTATAGACTCGAGGGATACGCTCAGTTCAGAAGAAAGGCGAGGCAGCAGGGAAACGTTGTGGTCTTCCACTCGAGGGAGTATGGAGTCGCTGGCGTCGGTGGGTGTGGACCCTCAAGGGGAAGACGAGGCGGAGTTTTCCTTCTTCCTGAAAAGGCTCAACAACAACATAGGAGGGTTGGAAGAGAAAATCGAGGACGCCGAGAGAGAGGAGAACAAGAAGAAAAAGAAGAAGAAGAAGGAGAAGAAGAAGAAAAAGCACAGGTATGTCACCAAACACGAGGCAGAACTTCTTGCGGACTTTCTCGGTGCCGCCCGGTCTCGACTGGAAGAGGATAAGGAAGTGCCGTGTGAATTAAAGTTGAGCTTCATGAGGGAAGCGGGAAGGGGGGCGGAACTCGGGTCGAGTGGCAACCTAGAGAGGAGAATCGACGGGCAGTCGCGATATGACATGACAGGCGCAGCCGGCTACGCCTGGCACCTGGCTCGCCGTGCCCAGACGGAGGGCAATTCTGTGCTGGCGGAAGCGACGCAGTTCTTCATTGAGCTTGCAGCCGAACTGAACAATATGCGACAGTGCAAGTATCACCACCCTTTTTTTGTGGACAAGGTTAAGGAGAAATGGGACGGCGACGAAGTGGAGAACGCCTTCAATATCATCACCAACGCGGAAAAGGAAAGGCGCGTAAAGACTCAAGCCATCAAGCTGTCTGCGTTGCGCGCTACGCAAGATCTGTTGCCCCAATCCGTTTCAAGACGAGCATATGTTGACGTGTTGCTCTTGCAGGCTGCAATCGCGTTGCTATAGAACAACATAATCATTTGGGCCATCGCCACAAGCTATGCGTGGCGACACCCTTGCTTTGTCAGATTGCCTCATGCTGATTCTTGGGATAAATACTGGCCGCATGCCTCCGCCTTTGCTACCTGTCTCTCCACGCTGTGGCTGTCTCCTGACTTGTTTGCTGCTGTTCCTGTGAAATCCACTTTTTCGTTGTTGAATCGCTTGCAAGTCTGCAGAGCATCTGAGGGCATCTGGCTCCGTTCGTACCTATACATGCGTCTTTCTAGAAATGCTGGGGCAGGGATCTCCCTCCATCCCGAATGCATTTTAAGGGGGCTTGGGGGCAGAAGGCTACAGCTTTATCTCAACTTCTGCTTCTGAAGAAATTCGGGGACTGAAGGTACGCCTTCAGGGGGAAATCTGAAGGATGGAAGCTTAAAAGGCGTGCTACTGCATGCCCCTTGCCGCGTTTCCGCTGGAAGCACCAGGGGCTGCACTCCTCAGGCAAAGTTCTGGCGGACCTAGAGGCAGCAGGAAGCCTCTACATCTTATTCCTATTAACTTGCATAGCGTGGCTGTCCACACTGTATGCTTTCTTTGCTGGTCGCTGCTGTGGCGATATTACGTCGCCGTGGTCTCCGCTGCTCCTCCAGTTGGCTGCGCAGACAGGTGGAGCAATGCGTAGTTGCAATCGTCAGGCTCGCTGCTGCGCTTTGTTGCGGCAGCGGAGCTCAATGGCCCTGCGCGCCGGATCTTGAGGGATTGACAGTGTGGCTATGTTGAACTCAGAATCAGCAGTGTGGCTGTGTGTAGTGTGCAGCACCGGATCAGCAGTTTGGCTGTGTGTAACTCAAGAGGCGCGACTGTTCGCTGCAGCTGGTCCTGGGGCATCTCTTGCGTGTTGTCCTGAGACACCTCTTGCATACTGGGAACGCTGCTCTTTGTGCTGAGCACATTAGGAGTGTTTCCCTTGATGTTACAGGCCTCTACAGGCAAAAAAAATACCAAAGAAGATCCTATCAGACACAGGGTAATTGGCAGTGTCAGTTACAACGAACAGTGAAACGTTTGGCTTGACTTTGGCGTTTCCATGCCGTTTCCCGCCACAGACAATGCTCAAATTTCCTCATTTGCAGACGAGGCAGTACCAGTAGAACTAACTGCTGTCCAGAGCTGCAGGGCTTCCCCAGTGCAGTTTAGGGTTGTGAGCTAGGGTCAAGGTGAAGTTTCGAACGGCTCTAAGAACTTCAAGACAAACAAATGGACTGGCAACGGAAGCACTAATACCAAGTTAGATATGCTGGCTCCTGTTGTGTATAAGCGGCTGGGCGCCATCACCGCCTCGTACAGTATAGCCGTCTCTGGTTAAGGGTACAGGGCAGAAACAGTTTTTTGTTTGCCTGTTACAAACGTATTCGGCTCGTCAGTTCTTAGATGAGTGGATTCCTTAGGTTCCAACAAGCAAGGTCCCCGAGAAGCCTCGAAAATACTTACCTACCAAAACCTACCAAATCTTTGTTCTGCTCCCGGTGTACTCTCCATGCATAGGGGCGTCAAATGCTCGCTGTAGAAGTTCAGCTGCCTAGGCGTTTACTGTTCATCCATACTTGAGCAAGGCTTCGGTCCAGTGCAAACTACAGTGTGTAGCCGTTTGGCGTGCCGTTGTTCATGTTGAGATGAACAAATGCCCATACGCACACGGAGATACAGAAAGGCAGTGCGCCGCTGGGAGCGGGTGGACGCCTTGCATAAAGTAGTCCTCCCAAGCCTCCTCCCCGCCCCAGCCTCGCACTTCAACGACAGCGCCGGAGGCCGAGTGGGGGGACAGCCCTTGAGCCACTGGCCACTCGGGAAAAGCAACATTCAACAAGCGATTGCCGGTAGTGCACCACACCCCGATACGCTGTAATACCCCAAAATAAGAGCACAAGTTGAAAGGGGATGCGAAAGTGAAGGATAAAGGAGGTGCCGTTCCATAACACTCCTACACTGGTGGCTGAGCCGAACTCACCCTTTCATCTTTGACAGCAGTGTAACGAAAAGCCACAGCACAGCTTGTGCTGTTTATTATTCACTCTAGTTCGAGCGGAACCTTGGCTGCCCCTTCCCCAATTCTAAGCGGTAACACCTCCCGCTCTACATCCTTAACAAACCCTGCACCAACGGGAAGGAAGCACCCTTTCGCAAGTCGTTAAGCTGTGACAGTACTACAGGCAGCTGGGACCCCCGCAAAGTTCAATTATCCCTCCTGTGCACTGCCTATCCCTGTAATATTGGCACAGACGGTCGGTGCACCCCAAGGCAACTCCTCAGGCTCCCCAGCTTTCACAGAGGAGGAAGATGCTATAGGGGGCAACCCTAGGGCGACCCACTTTCTGGGTATTTCCGGACCTTCTGTTCTCCGTTACCTGCGCAATCTACGTACTATGCCATTTACTCTGTTACACTTCTGCCTGTCCCCCGTATGAATGTTCCATTAGCCCTAGGCCCCTTCTGCCTCCTATATATTTTCGCGGCCTGCCAATCCTTCCTAAAGGCCCACCAGCTCTCTTCTCTACGCCCTAGACTGCCTACCATTTTCTACTGCAATACTAACAAAAGTAACAGCAGCAGCGGCGACGAATACAACGGGCTGTACTACAGCGAACCAAAACGGGGTTGTTTGGAAGGTGGTCGGAATGCCCTCTCTAGAGGCATGGATCTTTTTTCCACGCCTTTACAGGCTACAGGCTCCCTTACGACAAATTATCATGCGCATGATCGATCACAACAAGCTGAGACAACAAGCTGAGATAGGCCTACGCACAAAGGAGCATAGAGGAACATACCGCCTCTCTGCTTCTCGCGTGCCTTTGCACGCATCAGCCTCCCCCAAAAAAATCCAAACGCCCAATCCTACTATTTGATGACGTCTGCATAGCAGCTCCTATATGCAGATATGCAACAACGGCTAACAAAAATACGTGTGCTCTCATCCCCCTAGAATATGCGCCGTTTTGGAACCTTTCGCTTCGCTTCTATTTTAAAAAGCCCGAATTCATTTGCTTTTGACGAAGTAGACGTCTATGTAGGACTTCTTTCGCCGCGGCTGGAGAGGAGCTGCCTCTCCCTGTTTAAGCGGCAATTAATTGACCATCAAGAAAGGATCAAAGTACAGAGCCGCTCCCCAGAAAAAGAGCCCCGCAGCTGCCAGGCTGAGGATCTGGGCCTGCAGCCGAGAAAGGGCCAAAAATGGACCCAAGTAGAAGGAGGCACCTATGCATGAGATGTACAGGAAAGCTGCAATGACCATCTGAAGCATCCCCCTCTTCTTCTTTGCCAAACCTGCGTGCTGACCGTTCTTCAATAACACCGACTGCGCCAATTCACCCAGGCCCGAGAACAGCATTCCCAATACGGCCGCAGCACTCGCAAGCCAAAGGTTTTCAGGTGCATCCAGCGATTCAACATGAACCAGTGCAGAGGGCCCCCGTTCGGGGCTGCCCAGCATGTGGGCTACCAAATACCCCGCAATCAGCAGCATGGCAGTCACGGCAGTCTTCAGGCCCCGTACCTTCGGCCGCTTCTCCATCGTCTGGAACCCATCATCCAACAGCTTCGTGATGGGGATATCCTTGTCCACAGCTTCGGCTACCCGTGCGTCCCCATTCGGCGATTTGGCGGCTGGAACCTCTACCGGAGAAGGCTGTTCTACGGTTGTGTTCTCTGAATTCTCTTTTGCTGCATTCGCCTTAGCCAGTGTAGCTGCAAGGCACAGGCAGAGCAGCAACAGCAGGTAGGCAGGCGCAGCTTTTGACCGCATGTTCACGTATTCTTTTCTTCCTCGACTGATCCACTTTAGGCGTGCTTCCTGAGGGGCAGGAAAGTGCAGAGAAAGACAAAATGCACTTATTAGCGGGCTTTCATGGCTGTCTTAAAGCCTGAAGCGTGCAAGCGCCACGAGTTCAACTTAAGTGGACGGGCACACAGGGACGCGCCTACGCGGGAGAGCCGCACAGGAACCACAGCTGAGCCTTTCTCATGAGGCCAACGGTGACACAAAGCCGCTGTATAGAGATATTAACAAATACTTCTGGCACTACTTTCCTGATCACAGAAGGAACAAGCGAAATCAAGCAGAGACGCTACCATCGGGGCACAGCACTGGCGGACGTACGGCCAGTCCAGTTGGATCCCTGGGAGATTTGCCGCTTGTCGTAGGGCAATATAAGAAGGAAGTATCAAAAGACAGAATCAGCAGCAGTATTAAGGTGATTTTCTCTATTGTCCCGGTGGATCTGGAGAAGAACGAGCAATGACGGAACGGGAAACGCTAGCCGGCTGCCAAGGTGGAACCGGTGGGCGTGGACGCCATATGCAAGGGGCCTTCGGCGGCAACAAAAATGTTCCGTTGAAAGAAAAAGCTATTAATGAGAACATAAAAGTCCAGAGGGCTTGCTTGTGAACGCGCTTTGAGACAAGACCACATTGTTTTCATTGCACAAGACAGCAGCGTGTGCTGTTCTCGTCTCCAGTGAGGCGCTTTCTCGGAAGACACAGCTTCCGACCTTCCGTGCACTGCTGACCTGACTCCTTTACACGCATTTTTACTTCCCATTAATAAGGTATCTCGGCAACGTGGCTCAGTTGTGCATACACTCTCGCCTTTCTAATACAGATCTCGCTCGCCGTAGCATAGTTTGCCCGTAGTTGGCTACCGATCATTCGTTTGGTCTTTCTAACCAAAACCCACGCAAATAAAAACAGTAAACGGCTCTCTACAGAGCTAATTCACGCAGCAAAGAAGCCTTCGATGCGCTAGTTTTGCATCGTTAGTTGCTGCGAGGTGCCCTGCTGGTCATCTACGACAGCGTCTTCCTCCACATCACCTAGCCCTGGCTGCTCCCCAGACGTCTGGAGACAGGGACAGTAGGCCACCTGTTTTTCGGAGCTCTTAGCGTAAGTCCTTTGGCTTCACTGTGACTCGCGACAGTCCTGGTGTAACGAGGAACCTTGCCTTATTTAAGGACCATTGCGAGCTGCACTAGAGTCAATACGCTTAAGCTGAAAGTTCAAAAAGATTCTTAAAAAAAGCAGAGGATCTCCTATCCCGCTCTCAGCTATCTTAAGCACACCGACATAAGGGCCTGCTGTTGCGTAGCGCGAGGGATGTTGGTACGTGCGTCTCGACCGCCGGCTGAATACGGACTGCCGGAAACGTGCTTGTCAATTGCCTACAGCCTTACTGTACGAAGAAAATGGATATTGGCTGTGATTGCATGGTAGTCTGCCTTGTTGCACTCCTTGCAGCAAGGTATCTTGCGAACAAACTATGAAAGGCCGACTCATCTCACCTTGGGCGCAAGCCCTTACTTTGGTGTTACTGGGGGGCCTGAGGCAGTGCGGAAGCTCAGCTCCTTTTTACACCGTTGGAAAACTCTCAGACTGAGTGTTGTGAGTCGTTTGCAGCTCGCAGTTGCCCCTTAACAGGACGAAGGACCCTCGTTGCCCTTAATGGCACAGCATGGTTCATCGGGGCAGCTGCGAGCAGCGAACCTCGTGCACAGAACTGATTATTGACAAGGGTACTTCGAACTTATATATATGTATCTATGAACTTTTGAAGGCCCTCAGTTGTTTCGCTTTTCTTGCAGTGGTTATTTTTCGCGACCTGTCCTCTAATTAGGTCTCGGTTCTTGGTCGCCGCGATGCGCAGGTAGTGGAGGAGTCCCTACATTCCCTTGCTTTGTACCACCGTCTTCAAAACTCACCCGAAGCTTTAAAACTGTTTATTAGAAGGGGAGGCACCACGATGGGAGCTACACCTAAACAAGGGACCCGCGTTTCCGGATATCATCCGGGCTGTGGAAGCCTTCAACACATGGGCTGCGAAGTAAGCGTATTCCGAGTTTCTCAAGTACACAGGCTATGGTGGAACTGATGTAGGATTTATCAAGTGAGACTGCCGACAGAGCAATACGCCGACAAGTGGCAGTCAGGAGTGAACAAACACAATGGTGGTCGCGGAACATCAATGTACTCGACTTATAGCAGGCTTACCCCTGGAGAGCGGAAACGGTAACGGGTTGGGCTGCGGCGAGGGATTGAGGGCTGAAGGGGTCGAACTAACTCAGACTGAACTGTCTTCGCATAAAAGGTCGAAAATCTTTAACTTTCACAGCCCTAGCTGAGTGGGCAGGACCCGGATTTGAAAATGATCCTTAGTTAGACCAGATAGGTACTGTGGTTCTGAATGGTACACCTGCCCAGAAAAGGGACTAGCACCAATAGCAGACAGCAGCCAGAGAATTCTGCACCTAAAAAGCAGGCATAACGCACAAAGGGGCACCTCTGCTTCTTGTGTAAACAATGAGTCCAAATAACTCGATGCTGCGGACACATGAAAGGGATTACGGAATAGGAAAAGAATGACGTTGAGGAGCCCCACAAGGGGAGCGAAGAAATTGTCAAGGAACTGACCAATTTCTTCGCTCCCCTTGGTGACTGCCCGCCTTCAGACCCTTCTCCTCTCAACTCTGCGCATTTTCAGGTCGGATTAATGCTCAGGAGGTGCTAGTGCTACTTGGAACCGGTTGGGAAGTGGATATGAAATCGGAATCCACAGCGCGGCGGTCCAGCCTAACTGTCAGCTCGTTGGCGCAGTGTGTGAGATCAGTTGTCGTGCAAAGGGTTGGCAACATGGCGGGGGTAAAATGTGAGCATATGTTGGAAATGTGCCATGTCACAATGAAACGGGACTTCTACGGTGGGCCAGTTCACCGTAGACTAGCCCTACACATGTCGTGGGAGACTAAGCAGATGGTGGACACGTTCCCTGCTGACGATACTATCAACATACATCCAGAAGCAACGCGCTGCAGGAACGCCGCGGAAAAGATAGAGAAATGTAACAATTCTGCAGTGGCGTGCTTACGAAGACCGCACTCTTGGAGTCTCTGAACAAACAACCACTTGGGAGACAACAGAAGTGCGCAGACTTGGAGGAAGCGTTCTCAGGTGTACGAAATAACAAAGAGCTACCAGCTGCCAAGCTACCCGCTGTACGTCCGCCGAAACGCATGAAAGCCATTCCCGGAACATCGCCAAGCTTTAGTTCAAGGTATCGGCAACCCCCAGGTCTTGATGAAAAAATGGGGACGCAAGAGGACGAACTTCCACGAAGAGGCAAGCGAACTACCACATTTGGACACAGTGCGGATTTTTCGAAGTAAGGCGGTGGAAGGTGGGTTATTCGCGTTGACGCTAAACCTCTCGGTAAATTCACGGTTCAGAAGCGGTTTCCGATGTCAGGGGTAACGTCACCATGATGTGGGGGGCTCAGCGGTACATTCAACTTTTGCCTTCTCTGGGGCGTTTTTGCATATTGCAAAATATCCCAACGGCAGGTAAAAAAGCTGCATCCCATATCCATACTGGCTGTTGGCCCGTGAAATGCACTAGACTAACTGTACCGACAAGTCAACCACGATATCTTGGGGCCCATCAATATGGGATGGATGGTGTGAGAAACATCTCCTTGCTTGCCAACAAAGGAGAGTTTGGGGCTCTGGGGATCTCAGGGCCCTCGGGAACGGACCTCAGTCTCACCAGTGAGCAACAAAGACCAACCTTGCCCTGCTACTTGTGCCCCCAACGATAACACAAATGCAGTCAGAAGTCACCTAATGATTCTAAAGTTGAGGTCCCGATTCCCCTCACACGACGGGGTATCAAGAGCTACGACAAGTAGATGGATTGCAGGCCATGGGGGTTGTTAATGATAGAACGCTTAGACCCTCCTTAGTCCTGAGCCCGCTTTGTAGGATATGGTGATAAACTTCATCCTTAAATAACTTATATTTCGCTCTAGCATCCGTCAATAGCCAGTAGAGATATGTATCTGTCTGTGGTCATCTACCGCTGGTCCCCACTGCAACGCCCTGACGTTCTTTCCTTATCTGACTGCGTCATGCTGAGTAATACTGTGCCGGATGATGTTACCGCTACATCGTTGTTCAGTAAAATAAGTTACCCCTAAACTTCAAAATAGTTCTATCATTGGTTAATAAGAAAAAGGAATGTTCTGCTGCCCCCACACGACCTGGCAAGGCGGCCCCACGTGCTGGGGCTGGGGCTGGGAAGGGGACAGTCCAGCATGTTGTCACCACTTCTCGTTACACTTGCAAGGATATTCTCACTGAGGGTCCAACCCAATTGCTTCTAATACTTATTAACTGCGAGACTTCTGAAAACTTGCTTAGTACGTGTCAAACCCCATGCCCTTAGAAGTTAACACATTTCTTACGAACACAATGAGCACGGCAAACTGTGAGGTTAGCATTGTTTGCCGTGATTGTAGTGAGTGTTCACTACAGATGGTAATATATGTAAATCAGTTCAGAGGCCAGCGTGCGAGCACGTAGGAGTGCCTGAAGTACGTTAAGGCAGAACATGATGCAACATCAAAAGATTGTAAGCTGGGCTGCTGAAGTGAGACCCAAAACCATACGAGACAGCAGTGATAGGTAGAACGAGTTTTCGCGCGGTTTGGCTGGGCAACGCTGGATTAGAGGGTTCAATTAGGAATCTGCGAGTGCTAGGCTGTGGACCTGGTGTGTAGTTCTCACCTCCGCTTTGTGTCAGATGCACTTGGCAGGGGTCCTGAGGAAAATCTTGAAAATTACATAGTGGAATAAGGGTAGTTGTGAGCATTTTGTTTGCACAATTCTGGCCGTTTCTAGTTGATATCCGATGGGAACCTTTTGCGCCTCAGCTTCGGTCTGTTCTGTTATGCGGGGAAATGGGCGGTCTCTGGCATTTCCCTGTGGGTTCCATTTGGGCTGAAGCATCTGTTTTCCTTTTCTCTTAGCTGCATCTCCAATATATCATTGACTTTACAAGTAATGCAGTGAGGGTGTACGAAAAGCACTATCTTATATTAGGGCTGTCCAACCCAGCAGCATCTACACTGAAGGCAGCGGAAAGTTATACACAGAATAAGTGGGAAACAGATGGTTTCCTAGTGGCTCAATAATGCGGTATCTACACTGAAAGCAACGGAAAGAGATATACAGAATAGCTGGAAACCAGATAGTTTCCCAGCGGCCTTCTTCTGGCCCTAAATATGCTGCTGCCAAAAGTGCTTGGGTCGTACCGGTGGCCTCCCGTCTGCATACAATTGCAGTTCCATTAATTGACTATCTTGACTTTATTGATCACTGAGTAGCATGTGCCCTAAACGCCTATACATGCCTGCAAGTTCCTTCATGAATACGGCCTATCGCGCTCTTTAGAGATGCCGTGCACCTAGCACCGCTGTCATCCCCCGTGGCCCGTCCCCTCCTGGCTCTCTTGAGGTCGATCTCTGTTGCCCCACAAGCCCAAAGACAGGATATGTCTCTACTGAAGCGGGCACTTGTTGACAATACTTCAGAGTAGTTAGTTTACTGCACCTCAGGTGTGGGGCGTAAGGCAATAGCCCTAGCCCTCCGCCATTTCAATCTGTATTAGACAAGCGCTAACATTCCAACGAAACGAACGAAAAGTAGTCCCCACCAGAAACCGTTGTAGGCACTCGACAATAGTCAGCATGAAGGCATCCCCACCCCCGTTGCCAGCGGCATTATTCAAGGCTGCCTCAGCCAACCTACCTAGCACTGCCCACAAGGTGCACCCCCACAGGATTCACCGCAACCCTGAATGCAAGAGATGCAGGCTAAGCCAGCCTCGAATACACCTTGAAAGTGCATGCACCAGCAGACATGATCCCCATCCGCCGCTGTAGCCCTATCTGCGCCTTGCCCTCAGAGGGCCCGCCGCTTGCCTAATCTTACCCCAACCGCCAAATCCCTGGCCCTTCGCACTGCCTACTGCCACGGAGGCCCTACTACATTTCTGTGCTGTGTCCGTGCTGGGCCCCAGTGGCTTGTATAGGTGTTTGGCGATTTATCCCATTATCTGGCTACTTCGCAGAAACGGCAGCAGCCGTTTGCACCGTTCTACAGCGGCCCTAGGTCAACGCAGCAAATGTGAATTTAGTGGGGAGGTAATAACTGGCGAACAGAAGGAAATAATCTGCTGCTGCGCTGCAGCAGCGCCCGTAGCAGCAGCCGCACAAACCCCCCACCCCCAAGTGGGTGGCGCTGCTGCTCGTGGGGAGGCCTGGGGCAGCTGCCAATAGGAGGCATTGCCTCAATAAATCTGTCTTTGATTTCTCTTTGTTTTGTTTATACTGTATTCCTTCCTGTGCGAGAAAGAACAGAGAGGAAGGGGGCAGGGTTTGGGGCTGGGGGGCCTCTTGTGTTGCGGCTTAGAGGGGGGAACGGGAAACAGAGTGCCACAGCTGCTGCCCAGGTGTATGTACACTGGAAAATAAAGGGGGGTTGTCCTCCCCATTCTCCTTCGTTTTTATACGGCACGGGTTAGCAGCTGCCCCTCTCTTCAGCGCCTCAAGGAGCCCTCGCCTTGTGCGCTGCAGCAGCGGCAGCAGCTCCTGCTGCTGCCGCTGCTGCACAGCAGCAGCAGCAGCGGCAGCAGTAGCTGCGCTGCCGCAGCAGACGCAAAAGAGGGCCCCCTGCAGCAAGAGGCCCCACCATAATCCAAAGAAACGTCTTTCTCCCACCGTGGCGAGCCTGCACGTCTGCTGGTGGCACCCGCAGCAGCAGCAGCAGCAGCGGGGGCAGCAGCGCCAAGAGGCGGGGCAGCAGCAGCAGCAGAGCTGCCGTGACACTGGGGCTCCCCAAGGCCTTAAAGAAACTGGATACGCCCGACAGCAATAAGCAGGGCTCTAACGGGCGCAATCGCTCGCATAGGGGCCCCCCCCTCTTGTTTGGGGCCCCCCCGGAGGTCTACCCTTCAGCCTACGGCCTTAGGGGCCCCCTTCCTGCTGCTCTGTCTGCTTTTTCCTACTTGGCTGCTGAGGTGCTGTACCCTACACTGCACGGGGCCCCCCCTCTCTATTTAGAACCGCTCTGATTTGTGCGGGGAGGCCCCCAGCCACAGACGCAGCAGCAGAAGCAGCAGCAGAAGCGGCAGCAGCGGCAGCAGCAGCAGCAGCAGGGGCAGCAGCAGCACGGCAGCAGCCGCTGCAGGGTCACGAGCGGGACCGAAACAAAGCGCTGCTCTTTCTCCCTAATGGCCGAGGAGGCCCCCGAGGGGGGCCCCCTGGGGGCCCCCGGCCCTCCACCCACTCAGTCCAATGCAGTAGCGCACCTGTCTGCTGCTAGGGCCCTTGTAAGAGAAGGCCAGCTGCTGCTGCGGGAGACGGGGCCCCTGCCGACGGGGGGCCCCTCGGGGGCCCCCCTGTCGCCGCAGCAGCTGCAGAATCTGCTGCACGTGTATCAGCTCTGTGAGCAGGCCCTTAAGCACCTTGATGCATGCGGGCTGCCGTTGGGGCCCCTCAGGGGCCCCCCTTCCCACGATGGAGACCTAGCAGCAGCAGCAGCAGCAAGACGGAGGCTGCAGCAGGAGCTGCCTGAATCTATGGAGAAGGTTGGCAAGGCCCAGGGGTTCTTTGCTCTTGTGACTATGGCTGAGGCGCTGAGAGCTATGGGTAAGCTGCTGCTGCTGCTTCTCCTCTGTTGCCGCTGCTGTTGCTGCTGTTGCTGCTGCTCTTGCTGCTGCTGCCCGTGCTGCTGCCTCCTCCCGCTGCAGCACACCGCGCCGCCGGCCGCCGTTGCGGCGTCGCGCCGTCCGCCGAAGCAGCAGCAGCAGCAGCAGCAGCAGCAGCAGCCCCGCAGCAGCACAAGAGCAAGGCATCTTCACAGCAGCAGCACGAGGGTCTGCATGGGTTGCTGCTGGTGGTGTTGCTGCTGCTTGTGTGTTCTGTGCTGCTGCTGCTGCTGCTGCAGGCAACTACGAAGACAGCCTCCTGTGCTACACCGAAAGCCTACAGTGGACAGAGGGCTTATGTAGCGCAGCAGAACAGATGCATGCGCTGCTAGCTGCTGCTGCTCTCATGTCAAACGTAGGCAGACACACTGCCCTAGCAGCAGAAGCAGCAGAAGCAGCAGAGACAGCCAAAGCGGCTGCTGCCGCTGCTGCTGCTGCTACCGCCCCTCCCGGCCGCAAGGGCGGCGGGGCCTCCGCGGCAGCAGCAGCAGCAGCAGCTGCTGCTGCTGCTGCTGCAGCGGGAACCGACGGCGGCGTGCTTCCAGCGTGCGCTGCGGCCCGACCCGCGGGCCCCAGCAGCAGCAGCAGCAGCAGCACTGTCAGCAGCAGCAGCAGCAGCAGGAGCTGTAGGCCCCTCAGGAGCCTTATGGCTTCCCATCATAGGGGCCTAGGGGTAGCTGAGATAAGGGGCTTAAGGTACTGCCGCTTTGCCCTAGAAAGCGTGCTGCTGCTGTCTCCTGGCCACCCGGAAGCAGCAGCAAGACTAGTCAAGGTGCTGCTGCTGCAGGGCGATTTCCCTGCTGCTGCTAAGGCGCTGCAGCACGTGCTGCACCAGCAGCTCAGTTCCGCTGTACATACACCTCGCAAAATTCTGTGGCTCAGAGGGCTGCTGCAGGGAGACGCTGCTGCTGCTTCTGCTGCTGCGAACTTTCTCGCCAACGCCCATACGCTTGCCAACAAGGCCAGCAGCAGCAGCAGCAACAGCAGCAGCAGCAGCAGCAACAGCAATGGAGTAGATGCAGCAGCAGAAGCTGAGGCATACGATAAAGACCTAGCTGCTCAGTTCCTGAAGCAGCAGCAGCACCGACTTAAACTGCAGCTCGCAGCTCTCAAAGCTGAGGGTAAGCGCCACCTGCTGCTGCTCCTGCTGCTGCTGCTGCTGCTGCCGCTGCTGCTGCCGCTGCCGCTGCTGACGCTGTTGTTGCTGCTGCTGGCACCGTTGTTGCTGCTGCTGCTGGCACTGTTGTTGCTGCTGTTGCTGCTGCTGCTGGCGCTGTTGTTGCTGTTGCTGCTGCTGCTGCTGCTGCATAGAGCTAGTACTAGTATGCAATGGGATTCTTCATCTGTGCTGCTGCTGCTGCTGCTGTGTTTAGATGCTGCTGTCGTTGAGGCCCTAAGGGGAGGGGCAAAGGCCTCCTTTAGGCCCTTGCTGCTGCCGTTGCCGCTGAAGGCTGCCAGCGCAGCAGCAGCAGGCTCCGGTGATGCTGCTGCTGCTGCTGCTGCTGCTGCTGCTGGAGCAGCAGCAGAGCGGTCTTCTCAGGTTGCACTTGTGTTGGATGCGTTGAGACACGCTTATCTTCAGGATAATTCGGCTGAAACCATCAAGTGGGCTGCTGCTGCTGCTGCTGTTGCTGCTGCTGCAGTTGCTGCTGGTGCTGCTGTTCCAGGCGAGGTGTGCCGCAGCCCGTGAATGTG
This sequence comes from Eimeria brunetti, assembly GCA_000499725.1. Taxonomy (NCBI): domain Eukaryota; phylum Apicomplexa; class Conoidasida; order Eucoccidiorida; family Eimeriidae; genus Eimeria; species Eimeria brunetti. The sequence continues at coordinate 104,527 of HG710922.1, forward strand.
CTGCCTTCTGTCTGCTGCTGCTGTTGCTGCTGCTGTTGCTGCTGCTGTTTCTGCTGCTGCAGCCTAGCGCATGCTGCGAGCGCTCCAGCCGTCTTGGTGGCGAAGGAGGGCTCCTTGTCGTTGCCGGTTACAGCAGCAGCAGCAGCAGCAGCAGCAGCAGCAGCAGCACCAGCTGCGGCAGCAACAACTGCGGAGACATCAGCAGCAGTCTCCCCAACAGCAGCACCAGCTGCTGTTGCTGCTGCCCCTGGTGCTGCAGCGCACCGCACCAGCAGCACCGGCTGGTTGTGGGGTGGCCTCTGCATGCAGCAGCAGCAGCAGCAGCAGCAGCAGCGCAGCAGGGGAAGGCTAAGGAACGAGAAGCCTCGGCGCCTCAAGTTTCTTCAGGTGGGGTTGGGTGCCGTCCCATCTGTGCTGCTGCATTTGCTGCTGCATTTGCTGCTGCATTTGCTGCTGCATTTGCTGCTGCATGTTGCTGCAGCATTTGGCATGGGTGCTGCCGCTGCTGCTGCCGCTGGCTTTGCTGCTGCATTTGCTGCTGCTACATCTCTAGCTGCACTGGGCTCACGCTTCGCTGCCGTTTCTGCTGCCCTCCCATTGCTGCTGCCCTTACCTTTGCTGCTGTTGCTGCTGCTGCTGCTGCTGCTGCTGCTGCAGGAGAGCGATGCCTGGCAGTCTAAGACCCCGTTTTCTCTGTGGAAGGCCTGGGGGGCCCTGCTGCGCATGCCTGCTGCTCACAGAGAAGCAGCACTAAGCAGCCCTGCCTTTGAACATAATGCAGCAATTGATGTCTTGTGGGGGGATTTCTCGGTTTTCTCCCACTTCATTGCCGGTTCTGCTGCTGCAGAAACAGCAGCGGCTGGGCCAGCTGCTGCTGCTGCTGCTGCAGCAGCCGCTGGCGCGGCGACGGGGCTGGGGGCGGGCGCCGTAGCAGCGCTGCCTGCAGCGGGAGCGCCTGCTGCTGCTGCTGCTGCTGGGGCTGCTGCTGCTGCAGCGGCGCCGACGGCCCCAGCCAGAGCTGCAAGTAGGACAAATGCTGCTGCTGCAGCAAAAGCAGCAGCAGCGCAGCTGCAGCCGCCCTCCAGTGTAGCCCTGCCTGTTGTCCCCCCCCCTTCTCTTCAGTGGACTCTATGGCAGCTGCAGACGACTATAGACTCCATATTGTAGGTCCTGCTGCTGCTGCTGCTGCTGCTGCTGCTGTTTGTTTGTTTGTTTTGCCGCTGCTGTGCTGCACGTGCCCTAGTTGCCAGTAGCAGCAGCAGCTGCTGCTGCAGCAAGCAGGAATGCACTTGTGTCTGCTGCTGCACAGGGTCAACAGGGACTCTCCATCGGACAAGTCGGGCGAAGCAGCAGCAGCAGCAAAGGGCAGCAGCAGCAACGGCAGCAGCAGCAACAGCAGCAGCAGCCAGATGAAACAGCAGCAGCAGCAGCAGCAGCAGCAAGACAGGGAGGCCGGG